>JAYEPQ010000003.1:57067679-57185179 GCA_036321105.1 Dracaena cambodiana | reverse complement strand
CAAAATATATATGTCTTTTTTAGTTTTATTTTATCTTATTAATGAGACGTAGGGAATATAGCCCAGTGTTCTTTCTTTGAAAAAAAAATTACTGTGCTATAGAAATTTAGCAAAATTATTTGAAGAGTATCTATTAGGTCTGTTTTTCGCAAAATTCTTACGTTTTTCAATTGATTACAATGATTACAATGAAAAAAAAATAATAAAAAAAATAAACGAGAATATTTATATTTTATCGCTCTTTTTTGCAATACAAGTGGGTTCTAATGTGGGATCTAACTAGTAGAATCTGTTGACGATCCGACATGAAAATCTCCTCTCTTTGAAGAAGATGATAACCGGCCCTACCTCTTTGCGCGTAAATTGAACTCCAAAAATATCTCTAAGACTTCAAAACTCTCTCGCGTAACTTGAATTGTCAAAAGATCCCTAAAATCTCCTTAAAGAGACTAATTATATACTTTAGTTGGTTATGAGAGTTTCCATAGAGATAGAAATAGAAAGTCTTTGTATTCATCAAGGATTATAATCAAATATTTGATTTTGATTTAAATATGTTGAATTTAGATTCTGATTGGACTCAATTTAGATATTAGACAACTCTAAATTTCAATCACAATCAATTAAGCATTCTGAGATCTGCCCACTGTAGACACTAAAAATAATTAAATAAAATAAAATAAAAAATTATATGAAAACCAGAACCCAAAAGTGCAACCCGGGAAAGCTCCCGCGGGTTGCTACCCGCGGGAGGATCCCGCGGGTTGCAACCCGCGGGACATCCCGCGGGTTGCCACCCGCGGGACATCCCGCGGGATGCAACCCGCGGGACATCCCGCGGGTGGCAACCCGCGGGATCTCCCGCGGGTTGCCACCCGCGGGAGCTCCCGCGGGTGGCAACCCGCGGGAGACTCCCGCGGGTTGCATCCCGCGGGAACTCCCGCGGGATGCAACCGCGGGAGCATCCCGCGGGTTGCAACCCGCGGGAGCTCCCGCGGGTTGCAACCCGCGGGAGCCTCCCGCGGGTTGCAACCCGCGGGAGCTCCCGCGGGTTGCAACCCGCGGGAGAGATCCCGCGGGTTGCAACCCGCGGGAGTCTCCCGCGGGTTGCCACCCGCGGGAGCTCCCGCGGGTGGCAACCCGCGGGTTATTTTCCGTATCTTTATTTTGTTTCCTTGGCTGATATTCCGTGATCCGGTTTTTCAGGAGCGAATCAATCCGGATTTGAGGTTCTCTCAGTCTATAAAATACAGGATTGGAGTTGAGAAAAAAGAGGATTTTTCTTTGGAGCCGGCAGAGCAATTCTTCACAGAGGGTTGAGAGATCAGAAGGTTGAGAGATCAGAAGGAGCAGGTTTTCTTCACAGATCCCCTTTCAAGTTGGATAGTCAACGGAGGCAGCAACAAGACTCCACCGCCACCCGTACCCACACTTAAAAAGGGAATCCACCAATATTCCCGTTCTTGTAATTCTTCGGAATTTTTGTAATCTAAATTCCTATTGTAATTCATCAATTTTGCAATGGAATCAAAGGTTCAATTTTCGGGCGTACAAGAACTGGCGACCACAGTGGGAGCCTCTCTGTTCACTACGGAGAACGTCGTGGCGCAGTCCGACTTGATACCCATCGGATCTGTTGTCGAAACGCTGATCATAGAGGTTGATCAGCAAAAATACGAAGAGTTTATCTCTTCCTCTGACTCGGAGCCCAGGCGTCATCGCCGGGCTGTGATGAGCAAAGGTGAAGCGTCATCGCTCACCGAAAAGAAGAAGGCGTCATCGCCTATTAGAACTTATGAGGCGTCATCGCCCGCTAAAACTGACTCTGTCAGAAAACTTGAGGCGTCATCGCCCACTCCTAAGTTGAATCAAACTCTCACCCGCTCTCAGAAAAGAAATTTGAGGCGCAAAATCCAACGGGCCCGCCTGAACAGCGCCTCTGGAAAATTACAGTCGGAAAATCCAGCCCAAGAATCCAAAAATGGAAATTCACAGGAAGAACTGCGGGTTGCACCGCACGGAGGCAACCACGGAGTTGCAACCGCGGGTGCAAACCCGCGGTTCCAACCGCGGGTTGCACCGCGCGGGGGCAACCCCGCAGTTGCAACCGCGGGTGCAAACCCGCGGTTCCAACCGCGGGTTGCACCCCGCGGGTGCAACCCCGCGGTTCCAACCGCGGGTTGCACCCCGCGGGTGCAACCCCGCGGTTGCAACCGCGGGTGCAAACCCGCGGTTCCAACCGCGGGTTGCACCCCGCAGGTTGCAATCCGCGGGTTGCACTCCGCAAAAAGGATCTGGTTCTGGTGTCTATTCGGGCACACGCGCAATGAACACACAGCGCACACCTAACTTTATGGTCACTCTCTCAGGTGTACCATCTCATTCCTCTTCAAACAAACATAAGGATGTGCTCATGCACTCACCTGGGAAGATGTCTGCGGAGGAACAGTCCAATGTGTGCGGGGCCCGCGCAACTGCGCAAGCCAGCACACACTCTAGACGACTCCATAGAAGAGAATGTGTTGATACAGGGAAAGCCCTTAGCCCTGAAATATTACAAACCAACCAATATTATGAACAGAACTTGCGGCGCAAGAGGCGTCAGAATGTAAATGGAGATAAGCCCGAAGATTTGAGAGAGTATCTTACTCGAAGGAGGAGCACATCCCAACCCGATTCTCACTGCCATTGTGAACGGCTGATCTCAGCCGTCTTGTCAAACTGCAAATGCAAGTCAGGACAATCCGTTTTTGAGCGGATTACAGAGCCAAAGAGAAGGCGGATAGTAAAAAAGATGTGCCCTGGGGATGATCTGCCTGCCGTTTCATCCTATATGGTTGGTAAAGGCAAGAAGATTGCCGAGAGTGACTCCTCAGACAAAGAGTTCACTTCAAAATTAAGGGGGGTGTCTGTTGAGCCAGAGGGTGTGTTCCGACACACTCGGGCTAGGAGGGGAGTCGCCATACCATTGAACTATAAAAAGTTAGCTGCAGGATCTGACGAAGAGGAAGACAGATATTCTGCTATTGTATCTTCACCCTATTCTGATTCAAACAGAGGGTTGGAAGCTACAGTAAATATGGCCGATCTTCCGGAAGAAGTCTCTAGAAGACTTGAAAGGCAAGAACAACGCCTTAAACAGCAGGAAGAGACTATGGAGGAGATGAAACAACTCTTGACTCAGTTGCTGGCCCAAACGAAGAAAGGCCAATCTTCGTCATCCGCTAAACAACATGAAGAGGAACATGTCCGCGTAGAGGAAGACAGTGAAGACGACTACGAAGAAGTACCTTCTCAGTTAGGAGAAAAAGAAAGAGTAAAGGTGTTCATTAATCCTCAGGTGGAAAAAATGGAAAAGATGGAAAACCAGCTACAGGCCCTTCTTCACCGAAAGAAGTTGCAGGAAGTGGGAATAGTGCGTCCCTATCCTATTGAATGGGAGACCACGCCCTACCCTGCAAATTACAAACCGTTAAACCTTCAATCGTTTGACGGGAAAGGCTCTCCACAGCAACACATCTTCTACTTCCTGTCACAGACAGGACATTTGATGGGGCATGATCCAACATTGACCAAGATATTTGCGAGTACCTTACAAGGACCCGCATTTACCTGGTTTATGCAACTACCCCAAGGAACGATTAAATCGTGGGCCGACGTAGAACGTGAGTTCTTGGCCCGATTTTTCGAAGACGATACTGAGGTCTCGGTACCATCCCTGCTAGCAGCAAAGCAGGGAGAGAGTGAGACAGTAAAAGCTTTTGTCGAGCGGTTCCGAGAGCTTTCCGTGCGATGCCCGCATGGCATGACGCAGGAGACCCTCGTAGAGACTTGCAGGCATAACTTATTGACTGATGTCTTAGTCAAGATGGGTTCGGTTGAATCCAGATCTTGGAGAGAGTTGCTCAAGCAAGGTGAGCAGGCCGAAGACATACTCCGGCGCCTTGAAGAGCAACAACAATCTACAAGAAGAGGCACCTCGAACAAGCCAACATCTCATTTCCCCCGTTCCAGAGGGAAAGACATACTGGCGGTGGAGAATACGTCCAAACCGAAACAAAGGCCGGCTAAAAACAACACAGCGGGGTCACCCAGAATACAAAAACAGTATTCATTCAAGGATGAACATACTGTTACCATGTTTAATTTGCTCACTAAGCGCAACATGCTCAAGTTGCCAGAGAGCAAAAGACCTGAAGAGGTTGGAAAGACCAATAATCCGAATTACTGCTTATACCATCGGATCGTGGGCCACCCAACTAAAAACTGTTTCATCTTGAAAGATAAGATTCAGGCACTAATTGATGCCGGAGCAGTTCAGCTCAAAGCTGAACAAAAAAGGGTGACGGCGAACTCGGCCACATTTACAGTGGGTGAGCTGGAGGTACCAGATGGGCTCACACCTATTCCAAAGGGTGAGCTCAGAGTGGTTAATTTGGACCCCCATAATCAACAGAAGAAAGGGTTAGTCCCCTTCACGACAGAGAAGCAGGAGGTCTTTTGGGTGCATCCAGACATTCTTGAAGATGAACAATGGATAACCGTCAGGACCAGAAAGAAAACTGAAACAAGAGGAAAGAAGCGCATGTGCAATGCCGTCTCAGCAACCATTGAGAAGGATGCAGATGATATTCCGCTGTTGACAGATTCTGAATCGGAGGCGACAGCTCTGGCGGTGGAGAATGAGCCTGCACCACCTTCCGGAACCAGATCTGGAAAACACTACTTGAAGGATCTCTCAAACACAGAAGCTGGCCCCTCTAAGCCAACCAAGGAGACTAATGAAGGAACTACCAAGCAAACTCCCGACAAGGGAAAACAAAAGGAGCTCAGATACAACCGAGCACTACGAAAAGATGTCTCTGAAGAGCAAAGTTCCTCTTTTCAGTTTGATGTCATGGCACAGTTGGCGAATATACCTGCAAGAATAACTCTGTACGAGTTATTACGCCTGTCCAAGTCTACAAGAGAGGCGCTAAGAGAAGCCCTAGCGGAATCTGAAGCTTTCTTAGCCCATCTCCCGGAGGAGGTTGAGGAGGCATGCCCGCAATGCAACTCAGTGTCGAGGCACGCCCCTTATATCACTTTTACACCAGAGGACATGCAGCTGAAGAATATTAAGCACAACAGGCCCCTGTACTATACCGGGTATATTGGCTCAGCGGAAATCGGTCGAATTCAGATTGATCCGGGTTCTGCCTTGAGCATTGTGCCACGGAGGCTTATGCAGTTTCTTGGGATCCCTCACTACAAACTGACTCCAACTAATACTGCCATTTTTGGCTTCAATGCCAATGGCAGTCACCCTCTGGGAAAGATCAGGCTCAGATGTCAGATCGGAGATCTTAAAAGCGAGGTGACCTGTTACGTGATCGAAGCAGACACTTCTTATAACATTCTCTTAGGACGACCATGGATTCATGCTAATATGATCGTCCCATCCACCCTGCACCAATGCATGAAGTACGTGGATGAAGACGGAGAAGTGCATACTTTGATTGCTGACAAACAGCCATTCAAGGGTGTTGAAAACTACTTCGTAGACGCCCTTCTGTATGCTGAAAGTGCTGAGGTCGACCCCCCACTACACGATGAATGTGATAGTGGAAATGAAGCGGATACTGAGTCAGGAGTGTTTTTTGCCAATGAAGGCTTTGAACCTCTTATAATTAATCTTGATGAGCTAGATGTAAATGACACCGCCAGTGATGAAGGCGAGTGGGAAATAAATGAGAATCTGAACTTTGCTTATTTGCCTGGTGTTCTTACTGATTCTTTAACTTCAGCTACTAGCACGGATGCAGATAGTCTCTCAGAATTTGAGACTTTAGCAACCATGCACATGCCTATTAGGTCATCGATGATGGTACAACCAGACATTGAAAACGCAGATGGGGCGATGTTCGAAGTACCGGCCCATCGACCAGGTCAAAAACCTATTCTTTTTTGGAAGAATTAAATCACATATAGCCTCATCCAGTGATAGTGAGAGTGAGGCTCAGGAAGCCCCTCAATTCTATCATTATGGACTAAAGTCATTCCGGATGATGGCAAAAATGGGATATGATTTCATCAATAAACCCGGATTAAACTTTGGTAAGGGACGTCGGGATCCGCTTCCCTCATTCGTACCCAAAGGAAAAGAACCGGACTATTATCACAAAACTGGCAGGGGGTTGGGATACATCACAACACCCGGTCCTTCAGATATCGAGGATATGATTTGCCAGAATGTGGAAGATTCCGATTGGGATTCGGATATCAACCTGGGTATATTATTCAGAGAGATGACGGTAAACATGACATCTGTCAGTCCAACCCCAGATGAAAACGATGAACTGACCCTTATAGAAGATGAAGCATTGGTAAAGCATCTTGATGCCCAGTGGAACATGCGTTTTGAGCAACGTGAACCTCCTACGGAGGATAAGGTGGTCCAAATAAATATGGGAGATGAAACCAATCCTAAACCCATATTTATAAGCGAGAGTTTACCTCCTAATGAAAGAGACGCCCTGGTGACTCTCGTTCGAGAATACATAGATGTCTTTGCTTGGAACTATGAAGACATGCCGGGTTTAGATCCTCAAGTTGCTGTGCATCGACTCAATATTAAGCCAGATGCGAAACCAGTAAAACAGCAACAGAGAAGATTCCGTCCAGAACTGATGGAATCAATCGAAGATGAGGTAAAGAAGCTTATACAATCTGGCTTCGTACGAGAAGAACAACATCCTGATTGGGTAGCGAACATCGTTCCGGTTCCCAAGAAGAATGGAAAAATCCGAATCTGCATCGATTTTCGAGATCTCAATGCAGCATGTCCTAAAGATGAATTTCCACTTCCAATAGCGGATGTCATGATTGACAACACCTGCGGATTTGAAAGAATGTCTTTCATGGATGGATTTTCCGGATATAATCAAATCAAAATGTGTCCGGAAGACGAGAAACATACTGCATTCAGAACACCGTTAGGCGTGTACTGTTATACAGTCATGCCATTCGGTCTGAAGAATGCAGGTGCAACTTACCAGCGTGCTATGAGCACAATTTTCCGCGAGCATCTCCGTAAAACGGTAGAGTGTTATGTGGATGACTTGGCTGTCAAGAGTCGTAATAAAAACGATCATCTCCGGGATCTGAAAGCGGTGTTTGATATTATGAGAAAACACCAATTAAAAATGAATCCAACTAAGTCCTTTCTCGGTGTTTCTAGTGGCAAATTCCTTGGTTTCGTTGTTACATCCAAGGGTATTTATTTAGACCCTGAAAAGGTAAAAGCAATTCAAGAGATGCAGCCACCAAGAAACCTTAAAGAACTTCGTGGACTACAAGGGAGGCTAGCATATATCCGGAGATTTATCGCCAACCTTTCAGGGCGGTGCCAACCTTTTACCAGGCTAACGAAGAAAGGGGTGTCGTTCGTTTGGGATGAAGCTTGTCAACAAGCCTTTGAAGATCTCAAGAAGTACCTCACAAAGCCTCCGGTATTGGTAGCCCCTATATCGGGAAAACCATTCTTAATATACGTTCGGGCAATGGACCATTCACTTGGTGCCTTGTTAGCCCAAACCAATGACTCCGGCCATGAGCAAGCTGTTTACTATCTTAGTAGAACTATGGTAGGTGCCGAACATCGGTATACTCCAGTAGAGAAGGAATGTTTGGCCCTGGTATTCGCAATTCAGAAAATGCGGCATTACTTAGTAGGCCAGACAATCCATGTGATTTCTCGGGTAAACCCTCTGAGAGTGCTCATGACCAAGCCTGGGTCACTCAATTGCAGGTTAGCAAATTGGTCAATCCTCCTATCGCAATATGACATGCGATTTATACCACAAAAGGCGATTAAGGGACAAGCAATTGCTGACTTCTTAGCAGAGCATCCTGTCCCGCAATCCTCGAAACTTTATGAGGATATTCCAGATGAGATAGTGGAAGCCAATATGGTCTCTAAAGAACCGATTTGGCAGCTGTTCTTTGATGGAGCAGCGAGAAAGAACTCTGCTGGAGTGGGGGTGGTTCTAATATCCCCGCAAAACCATGTGATCCCCCGAGGATATTCATTAACTCAACCATGTTCTAATAATGTGTCCGAGTACAATGCATTATTAACAGGATTGCGAATTGCCCAACAGCTGGGGGTCCGACGTTTAGAGGCCTATGGGGATTCCAAGCTCATAGTAAATCAAGTAAGAGGAGAATACGAAGTTAAACATGAGCATCTCGTACCCTACCACAAGGCAACAATAAAACTTGCCGACTCTTTCGAAGAATTTTATATTGACTATGTACCACGGCACGAGAATGCATATGCTGACGCCTTGGCGTCCCTCGCTGCTACATTAGCGCTCCCTGCTAAGTCAACTAAAAGTGTTGAGGTTGGAAGCCGGGAGCTCCTTTGCCCTGAAGAGATACTCGAGGCAAATGAGGTCCATGTGTCAGGGATGAACTTCGAACCTAGAGATTGGCGGTTCGTATTCGTCGATTTTGCGCTCTACGGGATGTTACCCGAAGATCCTAAAGAAGCCGCAAAAGTAAAAAAGGAAGCAAAAAAATTCTATTATAATCCTGAGCTTAGTTCCTTATATCGGAAAATGTCAGGTGGAGTTTTACTTCGGTGCTTATCACAACAAGAAACACAAGAAGTACTCAAAGAAGCGCATGACGGGACCTGTGGTGCTCATCAGCCGGGACCTAAATTGGGAGACCGGATAAAGAGAATGGGTTACTACTGGCCGACAATGATGTCAGATGCCATGGCATATGCGAAGAAATGCCATGCATGTCAGGTACATGCGAACTACATACACCAGGCCGCAGAGTACCTACATCCAACCACAATTACATGGCCATTCGAGACTTGGGGAATGGATATCATTGGTCCCATTGCTCCTCCATCTTCTCATGGACATCGGTTTATACTGGCTATAACCGATTACTTCTCAAAATGGGCAGAAGCTGTCCCTTTGCGAGAAGTAAAAACGAATGATGTGGTCAGTTTCATCAAACACCACGTTATCTATCGCTTTGGTGTTCCTAGACGGATCATCAGCGACAACGGCCCTCAATTCACTAGCAGAGCCTATACTAAATTCTGTGATAAGTTCAGAATACAAAACATATTTTCGTCTCCATATAATCCGGCCGCAAATGGTCAAGCTGAAGCATTCAACAAGACCATTGTGAAGCTTTTGCAGAAATTTGTCACTTCAAGTCAGCGTGATTGGGACGAAAAATTGGGGGCTTGTCTGTGGGCTTATCGCACGACGGTTAGGACACCCACAAAGAGTACACCATTTTCTTTAGTATATGGTTGCGAAGCTATACTACCTCTAGAAATTCAGATTCCTTCTCTTCGGGTGGCATTAGCTACAAGAATGACCACCGAGGAAAAACATGGCCAACGACTTCGGGAATTAGAAGCATTGGATGAGAAACGCTTAAAAGCTCAACAGCAAATCGAGCTTTATCAGGCGCGAATATCTCGGGCCTTCAACAAAAAGGTGAAGGAACGAACTTTTAAAGTGGGTGACTTGGTCCTAGCAGTCAGGCGTCCTATGATTCTCACGCATAAAACCAAAGGCAAGTTTCAGCCGAAATGGGAAGGCCCATTTGTAGTGGAGACAGTCTACTCAAATGGAGCATACCGGTTGATTAATCAGCATGGAGATCGAATGATGGCGCCCATTAATGGAAAATTTCTCAAAAAATATTATTCTTAAAATAAAGGAAAAAATTTTACCCAACGCCGACAAGGCTACGGGAAGAGAATAAATTTCTCGCCAACCCCATCATACTGGGGGTAATAAGTATGAACTGCCCAACGCCGACAAGGCTACGGGAAGAGAATAAATTTCTCGCCAACCCCATCATACTGGGGGTAATAAGTATGAACTGCCCAACGCCGACAAGGCTACGGGAAGAGAATAAATTTCTCGCCAACCCCATCATACTGGGGGTAATAAGTATGAACTGCCCAACGCCGACAAGGCTACGGGAAGAGAATAGATTTCTCGCCAACCCCACTATGCTGGGGGTAAAAAGCATGAAACACCCAACGCCGCTAAGGCAAAGGGAAGAGGAAAAGTTTGGCATTTAAGCCCAAATGAAATCCTCGACAACTCGCCATGCTGAGGGGAATAGTATGGCTAGCCCAACTCAAACGGTAGTTGGTAAAGGCAAAATCAAACCCGTTGATAGCTGGGGGTTTGCTAAAAATCCCACGACAAATCTGTCACAACAGTATTCTTATCCGAATATAAGAATACATCACTGCCCTAAGCTGCTAAGGCAAAGGGAAGAGGAAAAGTTTGGCATTTAAGCCCAAACGAAATCCTTGACAACTCACCATGCTGAGGGGAATAGCATGGCTAGCCCAACTCAAACGGTGGTTGGTAAAGGCTAATCAAATCCGTTGATAGCTGGGGGTTTGCTAAAAACCTTACATTAGATCAATTCTTTATTAAGATAAGATTTTACCTTTGTCAAAAAAAAAAATCATACTTCATCAAGTCTAAAGTTACAACGTCTGATGAACATAATCTCTTTAGGTCGTTAGGTTAAAAGTTTTCTCTGACGACAATCATCTTTCCTATCAAGTTAACAGTTACCTCTGATAGTCAGAATTTTGAGACCGAACACGTTAACAATTACCTCTGTTTGGTCAGCTCCTTCATTCCTATCACGACTAGATCCTCTGAATAGGTTGAGCCCCAAGATATGTTTAATAATACCTCTGTCTTTTTCTAACCCGTCATACTAGATGTCACTGAACGGTTAGGATACTACAAGCACGTTAAAACTATACCTCTGTTTGTTATTCTATAAGCACGTCAACATTGTACCTCTGCTTGTCATCCTATAAGCACGTCAACATTACACCTCCGCTTGTCATCCTATAAGCACGTTAACATCCAACCTCTGCTTTACTTTTTGTCTTTAGGCACGTTAATATTATACATCTGCCTATGTTCGTAAATCCTAATTGGTCGCACTATATGTCGCTGAACATTTAGGATTAAATTTATCTGAAAAAAACCCTCACTATCAAGTCCTGAACCTCTGAATAGTCTGAGTTATTATACATGAAAGTGTATAAAAAGAAGAGATAAAAGAAAGGATAAAAGAAAAGATAAAGATAATAATAATGATGATACAGCAGCACGTAGCGAAGTCTTTCTTTCTGTATTATTACAAATAAAAAAAAAAAGAAAAAATATAAATATATATATATATATGTATATATATATATAATAATAATAATAGTAACAATTACTTTTGAGATAAAGCTTTCAAAGCATCTTCCACTTCCTGTAGCCGTTGGTGGAGACTCTCTCTCGCTGTCTCTAAAGCTCTCCTCTGCAAATCCATTTCATCCATGAGAGGTTGTTGTACAGCCTGAGTTTGGAGTTCTTCTAACTCCCTGATGCCGACAGCGATGTCATGTTCAGTTTGTTCCTTTTGCCGTGAGATCTCAGATGCTCTGCCAGAAATATTTTGAATTTCAAGTTCAAGATTAGTAATTGAGGCTTGAGCCTTGGTGATGATCTCCCGCTCGCGGTCTACGGAGTTACGGCGGTGTTCAATATCATCCTCCATCTGGGTCAGGTCCCAAGTCAACTTCTCTGAAGAACCTCGGAGTCCCGCTACAAGTTGGGCCTGACATTCTATATTCTGCTGAAGTTCGGCGTGAAGAGCCAAGTTTTGGGCTCGTAAGCGAGCCACTTCTTGGTTTGCTATCTCGGCAAGGTCGGCCTGGCGCAAACTGTTGAGTAATGACAATTGGACCTCCAACTCGTCCCATCGAGCCCTATAAGGAGCTGCTCGCTGCGGTCCTCCAATCCTCGTGATATGGTCTAGGTGACTCACCATGAGAGGATGAACCTTCTCCAGAGAATCCTCTCCGTTGAGAATCTCCTCAATGCATCCATAAAAAAGTTCAAGAAAGAATTCGACATTGCGACTGATGATTCTTTCACTAAAGCCGGAGGTCGAATTCTGCTTCAAATCTGTTGAGATTACAGGTAGAGGATGTATGAATGATGGAGCGACCGTAGGGAGTACTGATGATATGTGAGATTCTAACAATGGAGTTGCCGCCGCATCTAATAAATTGGTCGCAACTCGCGCTGGAGTGGTCATCACCTCTGCTGTCGAGGTCGCCAATGTTAGCGGCGTGGCTAATGCGCCGCACGTTGGTTCCATGGCGTCAGAATGTGATGAAACCATGCATGTCGGCAAAAGAAGGCTTTCTGTGTTCACAGATATTACTAGAGCCTCTGCAGAAGACATGGAAGGTGCGCTAGCATCACCTGCGTCTGGTAAAAATAGAGCGGTCGTGTATCATAATCAAAAAGATTTGTGCAAAAAAAAAAAAAAAAAAAAAAAAAAAAAAAAAAAAAAAAAAAGGGAGAGTATGCAAATACCTGGTGGAAAGGTTACATTGGTGGCGGCTATGGAAATAGAACCAGATCTCTCAGGTCTATCCGCCTCTGAGACCTCCAAAGGGAAGTGAGAGGCTTTGTCCATGCTGGGTTGATAGAAGTAGTCACTATCGAACTCTCCATCAGAGCCTAGACCGTCAAGGTCACAAATGTCCCCACTTACACCAGAATAGTCCACAAGATCCAAAGAGTCTGATCTGGCAGTCGGGGAGGCATGGGTCGTTGAACCTTCACCACCTGAGATACAAGCAAATATGCGTTAAAAAAGAAATGGAATGAAGTCCAAACCTTAAAGAAAAAAAAAAAAAAAAAAAAAAAAAAAAAAAAAAAAAAAACGCTCACCAGAAGAGACAAGTCTTGGTGCTGAGCTAGGCAAAGCGGCTTCGCCGGGAGATGACAAGAAGACGTCTAGTGCACTATTGTCCAATGCAGTGCCCGTCGGCTCCGCAGCTCCTCTATCCGGGATAGTTGGATCACTCCTGCCAAGATTTGCAGCCTTAGGGACTGGATTTACGGTAGCAGGTGTCTCAAGAGTGGAGAAGGCGGCAAAACCATACATCCTGGCAGTCTCGCTAGAAGAAGTCGGTGTGGGTGTAACAGTAGAAAAGACCGGAAAAGTTGTAGTAGACAAGTGTCCTCCTGACGCAAACATCGAAGTGGTAATAGGAAAATCATTCCTAGATGAAACGATTGACGGAACTACAGATGTCGCGGTTGGTAGATCTGAATGACTCGTGGTCGATCGATCCGGTTGAGTCGTGGTCGGCAGACCGAAACGACTAACGGTTCGTCCTACAACCGAATTGTCAACCCGAGCCTGAAATTTCTTCTTCTTTTGAGGAACGTTGACTCCTCTGGGATTTGAGCGCTTCGACGCGGATCTACCTCCATGAAGAGAAGCTGGGGTAGAAGTACCATCTTGTCCATCGCCATCATTGCTATCAGGACTAAGAGAGGCGCCTATGGATTGGGATTCACGCGCCAAGCCCTTTTTCGAGGATCTATGCGATGCCTCAATATGCCTTAAGAAGGAATGATTAACCTGATAGTCGCCAGGGATAATATCTGCAAGATGATACCAATTGCAGAATCCCATTGATGCAAAAAGGGAGGGTGACTGGCTTGGAAGGGTAAAAGATGCCTTTGTACCTCCAGCCGCAAAATGGTACCATCCTCGTGCACCCTCGAGAAGATTTCCCTCACGACGGAGATAAGAGTTCGGATTGCCAACATATAGCTGATCATATCCGAACTGACGTGCGAAGCGACTGGGTGTATAGGACTCCATGAGGCAAACTCGACCCTGTCGAAAAACCAGATGACTTGGCCGGATGCTAATAAGCCACCAGAAGCAACCCGATGGCAAGGATGTATAGCCATCATTTCCAGAACTATCTTCAAATTGGCTACTATAACTTCCTCCGAGAAATTTTGGGAAACAACGGTAAATATGGTAATTTTGATGTCGCCCAAGGATTTGCCGAATCTTAGCCATGTACCTCCCATTCCATGAGCAATTTTCGAAACGCTGTACATGAGGAATGGCATGATCAATAAGTCCTGAAGGAGAAGTCATCAATTCTGGACAGTGTAATACGAACCAAGCCATTAGATAAGTGAATGGCAGGTCGATGCGTGGATTAGGCGTTTTGAAGATAGTGTTACCACCCTTATCTTCCGCCTGTTGGACTTTGCAAAATTGGGCAATTATGTCCCTCAAGCCGCGTTGCAAACTGCAAACCATAGCTGGTAATAACCCCAGAGGCTGGCCAAACGCTAACAGGACTGCAGGGTAAATAACATCAACAGTAACGGTTTCGCGGCACGAGGTAGGCACTACACAGCGCTTCAACCACAACATTAGATATCCGGCGAGAACAGCATTGTCTGATATGGGGGAAGCTGCTTGGTAGTGATAACTTTCGAAAACAGTCTGAGCTTTGAACCCGTCTTCATCAGATTCTGCAGTGTAGGTAGTTGCAAAGCAGGTGCCAATCCTCTCATGGACAGTATCCATATCGCAAGCAACCCGTACTTGGATGCTGCGCTCATATCTTTCCAGATTCTGAAATAGATACTCTGCCCATACCTTATGGCGCACCCCTTGATTTCGGGCCTGGCGCGCCCCTTGATTTCGTGGCCTGGAGATATCAGCACAAATGTTGTAATGACACATCAACTCCCAGTAAGTTGAGTATGCATTAGGAACAGCCTTGAGGCGAAGCAATTCCTTCGTATTCGGAATATACTCCTCATAAGGGGTTTCGCCTATGGATAATGCTGAAATCTCATGCATTTCGTGAAGCGCAAATCCCAATTCTCCAACAGGGGTGAAGAAGGTATTGGTCTCCGGATTATACATCTCCAGTATGCAGAAAAAGTGAGGAGAACTATGTGGAATTCCAAATTGCACGTTGCGCACCGCACGATAGAGGCCAAGCTTCTCTAAACGTGTCTTGAAATTTTCCAGAACGAAATGGGTCATCCGAGACCACCATGATCGCGAAGTGGAGTGAATCCATCCAGGAGTGCGGAAATCATGAGCTGGGAATTGACCATGGGCATCCGAAAATTGATTCATAAAGGTGTCTGCTCGTTTCGGGTGCTCTCCAACAGGTAAGTCTTTGCCGAATCTACTGGGCAACAGACCTGTAACATACTTTGCCGGGCCATCGACAAATGGACCGTTTCTGTTAAATCTCCCGGTCGCAACGCCATGACTGCTACGGGTAATTGGCCAAGACATCATGCGGGGATATGAAATCCGCTGCAGATAAGATAAAGAATAGCTGCGCTCCAGATCCGGGATAAACATATGGCGACCTTCAACATTGCTCAACCACTTGGCGTTGTCCCATAAATCTTCGTCTCGTTGGTTGACAGCATCCCCAAAAAGAAATTGCGGTTTCTTCAAAATCTGTCTATGGGCGCCTTCGAAGACGGAATCCGTGATTAATTCACGAGCTGTGAGTGGGTTGCAGCTAATAATTTTCTGTCGTCGATCTGCACTACTTCGCTCCTCAACCAAAGGGATGTGACCGTCGAATCCAAAGTGAGATTGATTATTCGGACTGCTCGAAAATCCGAAATAATTATTCTTGGACAAAGGATCCGTCGAGTACTGAACTGTAAAAAAAAAAAAAAAAAAAAAAAAAAAAAAAAAAAAAAAAAAAAAAATGAATGAACAGGGTAGATTTGTGAGATTTGTGATCAATCCTGTGGTCATCACTGTGTAGTCGTGCACCGGAAAAGCGATTTTAAAGTAAACGGATGATCGTTTGTTTACCTGATATCAGGGAAGAGAGATCAACAGCAGCGGTGACGCCTGCGTGTCGATCCTCATCGGCGATAACGCCCACTGATCGATCTTCAGCATTTAAATCATGTGGTTGCGAAGTGCCTGCGGAAGCCATGAGAAAGGAGAAAGTAATCGTACAAAATAAAAGAACGAGAGATTTTCTGATTATGAGAAAAAAGTTGGAGATCTATGGGTATTTATAGTGAATTAGCAGGAGTTCAAATAGGGAAAGGAATCAAAGTTCTGACCAAAATCAGAGTTTGATTAGAGTCCAAACAGGACTTGGATATTTATTTAAAATCCTTTTCCTATTCTAATGCTAATTCCTACTCAAACTAAGATCCAAATAACAAACAATCCCACTTAAAAAGAAAAAATCCAAAGTATTTTGAAATTCATTACAAATAAATTAAAGAATTCCAAAAACTTTGGAGGGGGTTATGTAGACACTAAAAATAATTAAATAAAATAAAATAAAAAATTATATGAAAACCAGAACCCAAAAGTGCAACCCGGGAAAGCTCCCGCGGGTTGCTACCCGCGGGAGGATCCCGCGGGTTGCAACCCGCGGGACATCCCGCGGGTTGCCACCCGCGGGACATCCCGCGGGATGCAACCCGCGGGACATCCCGCGGGTGGCAACCCGCGGGATCTCCCGCGGGTTGCCACCCGCGGGAGCTCCCGCGGGTGGCAACCCGCGGGAGACTCCCGCGGGTTGCATCCCGCGGGAACTCCCGCGGGATGCAACCGCGGGAGCATCCCGCGGGTTGCAACCCGCGGGAGCTCCCGCGGGTTGCAACCCGCGGGAGCCTCCCGCGGGTTGCAACCCGCGGGAGCTCCCGCGGGTTGCAACCCGCGGGAGAGATCCCGCGGGTTGCAACCCGCGGGAGTCTCCCGCGGGTTGCCACCCGCGGGAGCTCCCGCGGGTGGCAACCCGCGGGTTATTTTCCGTATCTTTATTTTGTTTCCTTGGCTGATATTCCGTGATCCGGTTTTTCAGGAGCGAATCAATCCGGATTTGAGGTTCTCTCAGTCTATAAAATACAGGATTGGAGTTGAGAAAAAAGAGGATTTTTCTTTGGAGCCGGCAGAGCAATTCTTCACAGAGGGTTGAGAGATCAGAAGGAGCAGGTTTTCTTCACAGATCCCCTTTCAAGTTGGATAGTCAACGGAGGCAGCAACAAGACTCCACCGCCACCCGTACCCACACTTAAAAAGGGAATCCACCAATATTCCCGTTCTTGTAATTCTTCGGAATTTTTGTAATCTAAATTCCTATTGTAATTCATCAATTTTGCAATGGAATCAAAGGTTCAATTTTCGGGCGTACACCCACGCGGAGTTAAATACTCCGGACGCGAAGTTAAAAGATTTAGCTTCACGTTTTACTCTAAGGAGGAGCTAAGCTCTGGCCAACGCGAGGCTATGGACTTAGCTCTGCGTTCTGCGAAGCTATTTGTCATATTTTTTTTATTTCTGAAATTTTTATCCTCCAACAAGGTGGAAGTTAAACACTGACCCTAGCAATTGAGCATTAGCTCATACGGCATGATTATCTTATATTCGAATAACTTTATCCTCAATATAAGAAGAGATTTTCGAATTAATTAGTAGAGATGCACCAAAGAGGAATATTTACACTACATTTCGACATCACGGTGTATGAATGATCTTTATGGAGACATATTCGCGGTATATGGAAGTTGCATACAACAGATACAATGACTCATGACTGTTCACTGTTACAATTTAGTAGAAGAAAAAAACACTGGATCACTACATTCTTAAATACATTTCTGCTCGTGTTTGTATACATGCATATGATTTAGGTTGAACTACTATTAATAATATTTGAAAATAGATACTATCAACCAACATATAAAAATAGACAACAACCAAGGAAAATTTATGTAATCTACTATTTATAAACTATACATAATAAAATTTTGTTCTTAAATTAAATTTAACTATCATACCGAATGCGATTGAAAATATTATAAAATTCATTAATTCTTTTGGCTGCCAATTCTAATATGTAGCCCAGTGACGGGCTGCATTCTAATAACAAGGAAATTATACAGGATTTGACCAAACGCATAATAAGCACACATACAACTATGAGTTTTGTGGGCCCAACAGCGGTGAAAGTGGGTGGGACGTAACCTCATACATTTGGAGTGTGCCTTTATAATTCCCCCTAATTACATCATGCAGGAGACTTGTGGGCTTGACCAAAGTGGCCTGCTGAGGAGCCCAGCGCGAGGCGTGAACCTACCTCCCATTTTGGATTATGAGCTCAACTCTTTAAATTTCTTTAAATTTCACTTATATCTCATTTTGGATTATGAAATAGCTCTTCAGTGGTCATGCACCTTAATAAGGCGCGCAATGATAATTAATTAATGAGCTAATACTACCATTTGTCTATTATTATTATACCAATAAGGAAAGCAATTGACCATTAATGAAGTTCTTAGATCTCTTGATGGATCCAGCTTAGATAACGCATTAGATTGATACCACCAATGGATAGGATAATGTCTTAAGAATAGAATCAAGTTATTAATTTCTTCCTTCTTCCCTCTTTCTTTTTATGGAATTGGAAGGGTTTAATTAGCACAATTAGTAGCTAGATGAGTAGAAGAATTTCTTACTTAGAGGATTAATTTATCTAGAGTTTGAGAAGAAATAATTATCATATGTGGATCCTATAAGCTTTCCATCTCATTTTACTAATTAAGTTTATCGTAATAATGCCCTCTCATAGAGCACACCTTTTAATGGGTATGAAGTCCTAACAATTTGAACTTCTCAACCTTTAATTAGAATAACCCTGAGAGAGAGAGAGCATCAATTAAGATGGTTTGAGCATGGATAGAAAAGATATATTAGTACATATAGGAGGGTTGATGGAACCATATAACTAGTGAAACTAGGAGAATTATAAGTAAACCCAAATGAATATAGATAAAAAAAAAAAAGGTTAATTACAGTCAGACCCTCTGTAGTATTGGGGTGTATCACTTAACACTCCTAAAATTTGAAACTCTCAAAAAACCCTATGGAATTTTAACACTGTTAGTTAGAGTTTATTATTGCCACTCTCTTTTAACACTAAAGTGCACTCATGGCCCTAAATTTCCTATTCTACCCTCACAACTCCCTACACACTCCCTCTCTCTTTCTCTCTCTCTCCTTCCTCTCTCTCTCTCTATTGCACTCCTTGCTAGCAGCAGCAGCAGCAAGCACATCTGCTGCTGCTGCTGCAGCAGCTTGCACTGCACTGCTCAGTGCAAGCTGCTGTTGCAGCAGCAGCAGATGTGCTTGCTGCTGCTGCTGCTAGCACCTAAGAGGACGGGGAGAGGGAGCGCGGGGGGGGGGGGGGGGGGGGGGGAGGGAGGAGAGTAAGAGAGAGATGGATTGTGCTGGGGGAGGGAGGTGGGTGAGAGAAAAATTGTGCACTACTTTATATTCTAATTTTGGTTAACTAGGGGCATTTTGGACTTTTTAAAACACGTGCACATCGCGTAGCCTGCTTATTCACAGTCAATTAATGCCATTAGGAAGGCCAAGGGGTTTTTTGAGAGTTTCAAATTTCAGGGGTGTTAAGTGATACACCTCCAATACTACAGGGGTCTGACTGTAATTAACAGTAAAAAAAATTAAAAAAAATAAAAGACTTGAAAGTGAGAATTGAACGTGAAATTAACCCATAATGGATCAAAATAGAAGGGGAAAAAAATTCATGCATTAAACCTCAAAATCTTGTAATAAAGTCCTCCTTGTAGAATGCTAGCTTTCACGGTTTGAAGATTAAGAGAGAAGCTTGCAGTAACACAAAGATAGTTCACTTCAACTTCAATTTCGACAATGTCATCAGGGACATTAGTTTAAAATATTATATCTTTATTATAATCACTGTCTAACAAATTAGTCTATCTGTTTGGGTTTATGATAGATCTTAAAAGTTGAAGAATCAAATAAGATGAAAGCTATTTTATTTTAAACATAATCTTTTCTAAATTTTTCCAAATAATTTTTTTTATTTTAAATAAATCATTATAAATTCAAAATGGGAAATTGGAACTATTGCAACTTTGGCATTTTAACACGCCCCGACAGATTGAAGGTCTATTTTGGACAGAAATATGGGATTTACGTAGCGGTGTAATTTTTTTTAAAAAATCCGCAATTAAATGCGTGCCCGGCAGGAATTGAACCTTCCTAGGTTGCTCTGATAGCATGTTGAAGGCTCATTCCACTGCACCAAAACTCTGAAGTTATGGTAAGGGTTGAGAAAAATTATTTTGTATTTTAACATATTGTTCACCTTCTTACCTTAGAAGTTGCTGTCCCTTTGAAGATTTTTTTTTTTTTTTTTTTAGAGAAAACGGGAAATTCGCTAGAGGTGAAGGGAGTTCTTTCACCACCGGTTATATGGCCCAATAAAATTATTATAGGTGACGCCATTCAAAATAACAAGTAAAAGAACTCACTTAACCAACATTTGAGTGGCGCCACGTGTAATAATTTTATTGGGCCATCTAAGCGACGATGCAGGAAGTCTCTTCACCGTCGGTAAATTTTCTATTTGCTCATTTTTTTTTTTTTACTCACTATCTAGAACTTTTTTCTGAGTTTGCCTCCTTCAAATTTTAAATCTACTTTCCTTGAAGTCCCTAGAATCAAGACTAATATTCATTTTGGCCCTCTCATAGTACATCATTTTTCTGATTCTTTCTCTAGAAACTATCTTTTTTTTTGAGTTTTTATCAAGTTACGTCTTGATAATATATTGACTTGAAAAATTATAATTTTATCATCGAATTCATATTAGTATAATATAGAAAATTTTTGAGGAGGAGACTCTGTTCCCGCACCCCTAGCAAAATTAATTCGACTCTTGCACTCTAATGATGTATTCAGATAGCTCGACTCTCAAATAACTCTGACCCCGATGGATCGTTTTAAGCTGTAGAGAGGGGGCTGCAGTAGCACTTCACAAATCTCTATGCAAACAACTTGTTTTTTGTTTTTTTGGTTTCTTATGTTGTTGATTATCGAACCTAGCCACCGTATTTGGACTTTGTCGGTCACTATAGTTCGATGCCCACCGTTTCACATATGATGCTAGCAACCAAGACAAGACAAATTTTCATGCGAAATAATGAAGAGAAAAGGATGAATTATACCTACATTTAAGGAAATAAATTAAAATTTATAATTAAATAATTTAATTCATAAAAAATCGATGGGTTATCGCATTATTCATCATTGCAATCCATTGCTCTCATTATGTTTATGATTCATGCCCGCATAAGGTAGTAATGACTCTTGAAAATGCTTAATTAGGAGGGTCCTTTTGGGGAGTTTCTAAAGAAGCACAGCTTTTTTTTCCAGTGAGCTCACTTAATATGTTTGTATTTATTACAAGTTTACCCTCAAAACTATCATATTCTTTTCCTTCAGCTTTCCTCTATTTTCACCTGTGCAAGGTGTTGGGATAAAAAAAAAAAAAAATCGGGGAAGGGGAGGGGGCTGCGCAGCGGGACCGGGACAGAGGAGGTGACTGCGCGGCTGATCTGGATGAGAAATAGGGGACAGGAAATTGTTAGGATCTAATAAAGAGGAAAAGAGAAAATTGGAGGGAGAAATAGAAAAAGGATAGTGAGGAAATTCTGGATGTGCTGACAGTAGGAAAAAAAAAGGTGTGCTCCTCTAGAATCTAGAAATTCCCGTCTTTTTCCCCTTTACAAAAGTTTCTCTGACAATAGTAACTTTTTTGTGGTCTTTGTCTAAATTAATTTCCTTTTAAGTTCTAGTTTTCTATTTTATGATGTAAGTTTAAAGGCTTAAACAATAAAGAAATGATAAGAAAAAGTATGAAAATGAAATAAAAATGTTTTTTCTGCTAGAAATATAGAATGCAAAGTTAATTAAGTGAGCGATAGATAGAGACTGTAAATATATATTTTGATTAAATGTTATCACATTATCTATTATCATGTTAAATCATTAAAAGTCTAAAAGTCTGAAAATATTTATAGATCAATTACAAAAAGGTATGGAAATACTTGTACATATAAAGATACTCCTATCATACTATAAGAAATGTTTTATTTTTTGTGGATAATTTACATCACTTTTTTTTTTAGGATAGAATAACACCATGTTGTAGTGCAAAAATTTACCATTGCAAAAGCAAAGAATGTAAACATATATTTTTATTAAATGAAATTTAAAAATAAGTTTTTGACTCCGAATAATTATCATATTTCTCTTTGATCTCTAAGGCTTAACAGTGCAGAACCTCCCTTGTTGACTTATGTTGTGCCCTTAACTTATAAAAGTCAATGTATGAAACCCAACTCTGTTTTTTTTTTTTTTTTTCTAGTTTGAAATTTCAATTTTTATATATTTAAGTTTTAAATGCAATTTTTTCACAACTCATCATTTTATGACAATCAAATTAAATTATTGAATAACTACTATCACATCTTAATCTAAAACTCAAATTTATTGTAAAAATTAGGGTGGTTGAGAGTTTCGTAATGTCTTTAAAAATATGGAGAAATCTCTAAATCAAAACTTGGAAAACATAAATAGATTTTTTAAAAAAGGAATTATAAAAAATGTGTTGTCAACATAGATATTCTATTGTATAAAATTCTGCTCTCCCATTATTTTTTTCTAGGAAATTTCTTTTATGACAGTCTTAATCTTTTCATAATCAAATTTGAAGAGTTTTGAAGTTCATTTATCTATCTACGTATCAAGTAAGTATAAAATATTTTATTCACTAAAAATTATTAATTTTTTATTTACTTGATGGCAGACTAATAAATCGAAACTAAAATTTAAAAAATTGAGTATGACTCCACATAGCGGAATATTCTATGAAACAATTTCAGAAGAAAAAGGTACGATGATGGTTTTTGTTGCTTGCCTAACTAGGAATTTCATTCATCATAATATATACGGTTAATTAAAGTCAGACCCCCTGTAGTATAGGGGTCTGCCACTTAATACCCCTAAAATTTGAAACTCTCAAAAAATCCCCCAAAACCGTTACACGTTTTAGTGAACAGTTAGTTATTATCACTCCCTTTTATACTAAAATACACTCATTTTATCTAATACATATTTTACCTCTCTCTCTCTCTCTCTCTCTCTCTCTCTCTCTCTCTCTCTCTCTCCCCCCCCCACCCCTTCCCGCCTCTCTCTCTCTCACCCCCTCCCCCTCCCCCTCCCCTCCCCTCCCCTCCCCCCCTCCCCCCCTCCCCTCCCCCCTCTCTCTCTCTCTCTCTCATGTGTCTCTCTCTCCCCCCTCCCCTCCTCTCTCTCTCTCTCTCTCTCTCTCTCTCTCTCTCTCTCTCTCTCTCTCTCTCCCCCTCCCTCCCTCCCTCCCTCCTCCCCTCCCCCTTCTCTTTCTCTCTCGTGTCTCTATCTCTCTCCCCCTTCCCTCCTCTCTCTTAGTAGCAGCAGCTTGCAGAGTTGCTGTAGCAGCAACAGGTAGCAGTTTGCTGCAAGCTGCTGTTACAGCAGCAGTGCAGCAAACTGAAGATTGATGTACGTCGAGAAGAATGAAGAGAAAGGAGCTACTGTTTTAGGGGCATTTTAGACTTTTTATAACAAGTGCATATCACGTATTCCAAACACTGACGCCGTTAAGATGTGCATGGATTTTTTGAGAGTTTCAAACTTCAGAAGTGTTAAGTAACAGACTCCCCATACTACAGGGGGTCTGACTGTAATTAACCCTAATATATATACATTATTCTTTTTCAAAGTCACTAGGACAGAAAATTGATGCAGACTTTATATATGCGGGCAAGGTCCAAAGGAATGATAATGGGCGCGTCCAATAACCAACGATTGGCCTAGCACATTCAAAGTTTTAAATTAAAATTGAAAATTTTATAATTGGAGTTTTTACATATCTGTCCCTTATTAAAAAATTAGAATTTAGTCTTCCAAATCTTTATATTTATAATTTAGTCTCTCAAATCCTTTAACTTACCACAATTTAGTCCTCAGCCATATTTTTAGCTCGAATTTCCCGTTATACCCCTCCTCTCTCTCTCCTCTCCCAGTTAATCTCTAAAGTGAAGTAATTTAGGGGAACCCAATAATAAGAGGGAAGAGAGAAGAGAATAATGGAAAGGCGAATCCAATAAAAAGAGGAAAAGAGGAGGAAGAGAGAAGAGAGAATTAAAGTGAAGTAACTCAGGGGTATAACGGAAAATTTGGATTAAAAATATGGCTGGGACTAAATTGTGGTAATTTAAAGTATTTGGAAGATTAAAGTATAAATATGAAAATTTGGGAGACTAAATTCTAATTTTTAAAAATTTAAGGGATATGAAAACCCCTTTATAATTTAAAATTGTAAATAGGAGTGTCAAAAATTGAAGATTTATCTATTTTCATCCCTATCATTATTGAGACGACACTTCTCAATCTCAATGGCCACTGGAGCTGGTCGGCTGTCCAGGACACGACAGCGGATCCTTAGCCCACAAATTCTCCGCTCCCTGCGACGAGACATCTGACTTTGTTTTTCATAATCTCTTAACAGTAACAAAAAGCGAGGGAAAAAAATGGCAGTAAAAAAAAAAAAAAAAAAAACTCACTTAATCCAACCAACACCCATTAATTACTCCGACTTAACCACTCTTCTTCGTGCTTAATTTTTCAAATAAAATAAAAATCTCAAAAACCCTAAAGAAAGAAAAAAGAAAATTAGTGAAGAAGGGTCGGGTCTCGCGTCGTTTCCTCAAGGTGTCGGCACTGCAAGCACCCTAGCCTAGCGTCCCTTGCTCTCCTCCCTTAGTCGGTCTGAGCTGTCGCATTGTCCCTTCCCCCTCCTGTACTTATAGCGGGTCGGATCCTGCTATCCAGATCCATTAAGGTCTGAGGTCTTCTTTCTTTCTCTCCCTCTATCGTCAAGATTCGATCGGAGGGGAAATGGCGTTCGATCCGAGGCAGGCGGTGGCGGCTTTCCTGACGCTGTCCATGTTCGTGATGCTCGGGAACATGATCAAGCAGGACCACTTCGATTCGTCCCAGGTATGAATCGACGATCTCTCGATTTGGAATGTTTTGATTGCTTGTGCGTTAGTTGTTGATGCATTTTGGTGTCTGATCTTGAATTGTTGTTAGTGTGCTGAGGATTTGAGCTGGATCTGCTGTTGGATTTGATTTGAATGCGTTTGATTTCAGTGGGTAGTGGGTTAGTTAGGGATCAATGGTTATCGCACTTATTTTTAGTAATTTAATTATGGAAAGATTTGTTGATTTAATAAAGTTCAAGTTGCTGGCCAGTTTGGAGAGAGAGATATATTTTGATTGGAATGAAAATTGAATTTTAATGAGGAATGGAGTCTAGATGACGCAGTCAGTTGCTATCACAATCAATTTTAGTAATTTATTTTAGAAGTGACTATTTAAATTTTGAAGTCCCAATTTGCTTCATGCGTCTATTTCTTCTTCCTCTCCATTAAAAAAAAAGAACAATTGAAAAGTTTGCCGTTTGATTTTGGTCTAGCTTCTGCATGATGTAACTAATTAGTGTTTAAACCAGCAACTGACAAAGATCGTGTCATGATTTTTTGACTTTAATTAGCATCATTTTCATGAGAGTGAAGTGTTGGGTAGCTTTTAATGATATTTACTTCTAATCAAGTTGCTTATTTTAGTTTGATTTCCCAATTCATGTCTTAGGTCTACAGTATATCTCGTTTTCAATTTTTTTTTAAAAATAATTCCTGAAATAATCAATTTAGACATTTGAGACTGTGTTTTGGTGTAGCTTTTGCACGATGGAGTTAAATAATGTTAAGAACTGACAAAAGATATGCTAATTGTGCTAAGGTGAGGATTCCTGAAACTGGCGTCAACCGTCTGGTTCAGGAGGATGCGACCAGTGCAGTTCCGAAGGCAGAGACAGGCCCCTGGATGGCTAAGGGCCCCGAGCTAAAGGCCTGCTGGAACAAGCCGCCTTCAAGTAATTTTTTGCAATTCACATCTGCTGGACAATACACAATACAGAACTTTTAACTTTGTCCTAATTCTATTTTTTTTCCTAATTTTTTTTTATAACGTTTGAATATTCATAAGAAGCCAACCAGTCCAAAGGGTTCATCACATTCTCATTGACAATTGGTCCCGAGTACCATCTATCTCAGGTATACCTCTTGAGATTTCTTTTATCAGTGTATTTTTATGGATTTAAGATTTACTGACTGTTTCTAACTTAACTCAGTCTTATTAGGTGTTCTCTTCTAAGAAATAGTTAGATAGGTGCCTCTCTAATTGCCATGTTGTGTTTTATTGTCTTGTTTAATGTGGAGGTGTGGTAGGGAGTTGCATAAGGGTTTAGTCCAAATACCAAGTTGCATAAAAGATAATACACTTTGTATTAAGGTTTAATTGAGTCTATTGAGATCAGAGTAAGACCAAGATTTGATAAGAGTTGATCTAGTCCCCTATCAGGAAGAGCAAAATATGGATATGTGGTTACTACTTGATCAGGTTGAGCTGTAACTTTAGAGAACTTTTTTATCTGAAGATGAAGGTCACAAACCCCACCCCCTTCCATATTAAGCCAATATTTTAGGTTGGGGAGGGGGGGGGGGGAGAATAAATCAAATTTAGGTTACTTGATGACGAACATGAATGTTCACCTTTTGTTAATAGTCCAGGTGTTTGTTGCAAATTAAGACATAAAAAGATCCATGAACGGGGATGAACTTGTCTAATTTTATTTAGACTATAAATGACTCAAAAGGATTAATCCTATTTGAGTCATGAGTCTAAATATATTTAAACAGTTGTTCATCTAACCACCTTTCTATTTTTGAACTAAATCTCAGTATCTCTTTACCTTTGCGTTGCTAGCACACTTCTTATGAATGGATACACCCTTAAAAAATCTCCACCTTGGCTTGAATTCGGTCAAGTTCTTGGTCTTTCCCACCATCGTGACTAATGGAGATAGCACGGCCACCTTGAGTCCATCGAACCATCGGTTCCGATACCACTTTTTACAAATTGGGATATGTAAATGTTCATGAATTGAGATGAATTTGTCTATTTTTATTTAGGCTACAATAACTCAAAATAATTAATCTTATTTGAGCCATGAGTAACATATTTAAAAACTTGTTCATCTAATCACTTTCTAATGTCGGGCTAAATCCCAATATCTCTTTGTTTTTGCCTTACTAATCTACTTCTTAATGAAAGGATTCGAGACACCCCTAACAGTGCTGACTGGGTAATATAGAGACCTTTACTTTTGATCTAGTCTTTTTTCTAGATGCTTTTGGAACAGGTTTGCAATTCACATCTGAAAAGACTGAACTACTATAACATGGAGGCTCTTTATCTTCCTCTAACATAGCTCGAGGGAGAAGTGATGGAAACTATAGGAACATCCTTGTTCTATAGTTGATGATTTTTTGAGTATATCTAGTTATTTATTTGTTGGAGACGTACCACTTGAATTTCTCTGTCCTGCTTCTGCAAACTGATGTTATTTTCAACTATTAATGTGCAATCATTAAATTGATCAGATTACAGATGCAGTGGTCATTGCAAGGTACCTGGGGGCTGCACTAGTCCTCCCTGATATCAGAGGAAGTGAATTGGGTCTCAAAAGGTCAGCCTTCAATGTCAGAACCACCACAATTTAACTTATAGAATAATGTTGACGAAACTTAAAACTTTATTAACATTTTTTGAGGTTCTCTCCAATTAATTAATCAATCAATTTCATTCTGCGTTATGTCTATGCCATGTTTGCGGCCTCATATATTACCCCTTTACTTGTTTTGTTAACTATAGATCAATTATATGCATTCACATGAACAGTGCCTCTATTTATCTGCTTCTTGATGTAGATGAATCCTTGAAATTGAGCTGTCTTAGAATATAAATTAGGATATGAAAGGAAAAGAAACTTCATTATGACATTGCTCTCCCTCATGATAGTTACTGAAAGATGGCGAAAGCAAACGAAATAGAGGAAGTTTCACAGCTAAATCTCTTTCAGGTCACTGGAAATTTAACTCTTCTAGGTGATAGACAAGATTATCATATCCGAATCTCTCTTTCTTTCTAATTTGTTTTGCCTTTTATTTTCCAATCCACCTTCCGCTTTAAAGTAGAGAGGTCATAACAATTTAATAATCTGTAACTTCATCTAGGCCCTGTTTGGGAACGTGTTAAACCAGGGGTTAAGGACTGTTAACCCAGGTTTGTATTGCCAAAACAGTTTTTATGCTAAATGGGTTAAAATAACTTGGGCTAAAAATTAGAGCATCTAATCTAGGTTAAGCGGGGATTTAGCGCCCTCCTACATAGTTGGCTTAGGAGATGATTGGGGTTTTCTCTCAAAATTGTATTTAACCGATTTTTCTTTTTTTTTAAAAATTCCAAATGCTTTAAAATGCGTATTAATTTAACCTGGGTAAGTCTTTAACCTCCAAATTTACAATCCCCCCCCCCCCCCCCCCCAACAAAAAAAAAAACCCACCCGCTTTCTTCCAAAACAGGGACCTGAATATCTGCTTATAAGTATTGCTGGAGTTTTTTTTCCATCATATTATGAACTAATCAATTTCTGGCTCTTGATAATTTTTAGGATCTCCATGAACCTAAACTGCTCAATACACATTAGCTACATGAATAAATTCATTCTTCTGTTATTTTCCGTCATGACCTGAGATATATTGATGTTTGATTGCCTCGCTTATGAGTACCTGTTAAGTTCTTTTCGTTCCTTAATTTCATAAATTTCAGTAGCTTTAACACGTTCTTATTATCTAATAACGTACTTACAGGAATTTCGAAGACGTGTATAATGTTGAAAAGTTCATGAAGAGCTTGGATGGTGTAGTCAAAATAGTCAAAGAGGTGCCTGCTGAAGTAGCAGTTCGAAAGCCTGCAGTTGTTCGTGTCCCCAATAGGATGTCTGAAGACTTCATAGTAAAGAACATTGAACCAATCTTCCGGTCAAGGAGCTACTTGAGGATTGCAATTTTCTTTCCTACCGTTAATTTGAGCCCGATGGTAAAGCATAACAGTGACTTGGATTCAACTTCTTGTTTAGCTGTGTATGATAGTCTTGAACTGAAACCAGAGGTTCTCGGGGTTGCTGATACAACGGTTGAGAGGCTGAAAACCCTGAGCCGCAAAGCTGATGGAAAGTTTATTGCAGTTGATTTGAGAGTTGATGTTCTAGAGAGTAAGAGCTGCAAGGGGAGTGGAAGCGATGGGAGGAAGAGCTGTTACAGTGCACAGGAGGTCAGCGATTTTTTGAAAAAAATTGGGTTTAACAGAGATACCACCATCTACGTAACTCAGACATGGTGGCATGACAGTCTCGATGTTTTGAAGGAGAGCTTTCCTAAAACTTATACCAAGGTAAGCAAAATTTCTCCTCTTCTCCTATCTTAAGCATAGCTTGTATAGGGTACATGATATTTTCCTGATATTTCACGAACTTGATGGAACTAAGTTAGTCTATCACATACATATGTTTCTATTGTGTTCTTGGCCTAGGATGGACATAACTCATGATGGAGTACACTTGCAGGATGATGTAATACCAGCAGACAAGAAGGGCAAGTTTCTCAAATCTGGAGGTAGCGAGCTGCATAGAGCTCTAGACTTCCATATTTGTTCTCAGAGCGATGTGTTTGTGCCTGCTATTTCTGGCCTCTTTTACGAAAATGTTGTCGGGAAGAGGATACCTTCTGGCAAGACCCAAATACTCATTCCGTTTCAGAGCTCCTTAGCTACAGCCGTCTCACCTTACGTCTCTGAGAAGAACCATCCGGCCTACTCGTGTTACTGCTAAATTCTCGGCCCTCTTACTTCTGCGTCCCAGATGGTCCATTGGCCTACGCAAGTACTCTGTATGTGGAATATATACATGTTATCTGAAGCAGAGCTGTTACTTGTTATGATGAGTGTCTAGTGCTTGTAAGTTGTAAGTAGTACTAGTTTGGTGAATTTCATTTCATATGATAGATTAGAGCCTCATATGAACCATGGTAAGATGATGTGTTGTTTCTCTTGGTGGTATGGATCGTTTAGCATTTTTTTTTTTTTTTTTTTTTTTTTTTTTTTTTTTTTTTTTTTTTTGCTTAGACTAATACTGTTAGGACCAATATAAACATGTGTTTGGATTCTCATTTCATGCTGCAGCTAGGCTATGCTTGGTGGTGATGAGGACTATTTTCTGCAAATAGTAAATTAATATATGAAAGCAATTTCCTTCAATAAATATACCTTGGCTAGATATTGAGAAATTGAGTCTGATGGGGATGGGCTAGGTTTCCTATTCATACCATGTGTTATGGAGTTTGATTTCTACCATCCGCAAATGGGGCCATCCTAAAGAAATGTTGCTTATGTAGAGAGTAAAATGAGAATATGCTATGCTCTTGGAGACTCTATATATGTGACATACCATCAAAGACATTCTACGAGAAATTCGTTGGCTGTGGGTCGTTTATGGAACATGGAAATGGAAGCAAATGAGTATCAAATCAACAGAGTAACAAGAAATGACCATGTTGATCAATGCTACTTCTTCTAATTCTAATTTAGAACAATTAGAAAATTACAAACCTAAACCCTCATTTTGAACAACAAAGAGCACTTAATCAAATCCGATAATAAGTTTTCCAATAAGCCTTACAAAGAGACCTAGAAACTCTAAATATTGTTTAAATAACGAGCTACATTTTCTATTCCATTCATCAGTGTTAATATTGAAATTCTCAGGACCCTAGAAGAAATAGTAAGGTATGGTGGAGATATTGAATATGAAATGGAAATCCTAATATGATTATGCCCTCTGAGCTGGAGGAAATATTTTAAAACTCAGAGCCTCACATGATATTGAGTGATGCAGAAATTTCTTTAAAAAATGCAAATAATTGAATTTTAGAACACCAAGGGAAAATATTCGTGAATTTGGTCATACCCCACTTTTTCTTGGATCCACTATGAGTTAAACAATGGTTTTAGAAAATTCTAAATGTACCTCCTAATTTCTAAGTGCCAATGCTATTATATTCTATATGAAATTAAAAAAATAGATTTTTTTCTAAATATATCCTTTAATATTACTATATTATCTTTCTTATTTTTCCTCCAACCCTCTAATCCCTTTCACTCTTCTTAAAAGTTCTAATCAGCAAATATTTCAAAAAAATTAATAAATTATTTTATTTATTTATTAAATATTATTTTTTGTATAACAGATGAATTGTTTTTATAAGATTCCGGAAACTACACTTTCTGTTTTTTCTTATAAGATGCCGCTGGAGTGAGTCCTGGGAAATTCAAAATGCGCACCATATTTTACCTGTGAGCACCATTTGCTCCTATGTTGGAAACAACTTTACCATATGGTATGTGGGCTCACGAGTAAAATGTGGTGCGCATTTAGAATTTCCCCTGAGTCCAGCACACATAACCACTTTCAAATAATAATCATAGAGATCGAGGCAAAACAAAAACAAACGAACAAACTGCCGACGGTCTAATTAAGAAGGGGCCACTCTTTCATCACCAATTCGGTTGACGCTTCTCCATTATCCAACTCCAGACTCCCGCCAATTCTCTCGATCCTCCTCATCTTTTATCGTCCATGGCGATCGCCGAAACCCTAGCTCACCTCCCCTCCGCCAAAACCCTAGCCAGCCCCAAAACCCTAGCTCACCTCAGCTCCGCTCGCCTCACCGGCAGATGGAGGACCGCCTTCAAACCGCGGGCCCCACCTCCCACCTCTTCGTCGGAGATCGGGGCCTCCACCGCGACCGATCACTGCCAACGGCCGGTGGCCTCCTTCGATCCGGCGATCCCTCTCCCGGAAGCGGTTACTCCACCGGCGTGCTGGTACACAGACCCCTCGTTTCTTGCCCTAGAGTTTGATCGCGTCTTCTTTCGAGGATGGCAGGCCGTTGGTAATTAGTGTTAATTTTTTGTTTATTTTGATTATTTTCGTTATACCCTCTAATCTGGGAGTAATTGCACGTTTGGCCTGTTCTGTTTTTAGGTTTCACTGAGCAAATCGAGAATGCTCATGATTTTTTTACTGGGAGGTACTTTTTAGTCAATCTATGTATTTGTATCTCTTGTTGAATTGCTAGCTCGAATTGTAACTAATAATGAGATTAATAGCTTTCAAATATTCGTTCTATTAGCATTGAATGTTGACCATCTAACTTAAGACAAACACACATGAAAGAATTTCTACTTATAGTTTCTTTGTGTTCATTTACACCAGTATGCAACTTTCTAAACCACAAATTACAATAAATATGAAATAAGTTAAGCTTGAATTTCCTTTTTAAAAAAAACTAATAGATGGTTTGGATGTGAAGTTAAGGTTACGCTTTAAGGCCTAGTTTAAATACAAAATTGCCAAGTGAAACCACTTGAAACTTTATTTTTAAAACTATACAGCATTTGGATACCTAAAATGGAGTTTCTAAGCTCCATTTTTTAGACTTTAAGACCCTCCAAGCTCCAAAATAAAAAATCCACTAAGAGGGGATTTTTGCATAATTTTGTAATGAGATAATGTGAAACTCCATTTTGAATTTTCCTATATAAACTCCAATTCTGTAAAACTTAAGTGAAATCACAGCTTTTGGAAACACGGTACCCAAACTAGGCCTAAGTGGTTGGTTGAATCTAATAGTTCAAAATCACCGTTTATAGTTATAGAAGTCAATATGAATCTTTGAAGATGTTGACATCAGTAATTTAGATGAAATCTAATAAATCTTAGGGTTCAAAATCTCTTTTGATGGAAACACTTTGTGATTTTATTATTTATTTTGTTTGGTGGAGGAGAAGAGAAGACTCTTCTAAGTCTGCGTCTACCATCTCTAGCTTCCGAAACAATAAGAAAGAGTTCTATTGAAAGATTATTCCAACTCAATAAATATGAGTGCCACATTAATCACACCCGGCAAGAAAATCAGTGGTGAAATTCCCTTCACATGGAATACAGGAAGTTCATGACTCCAAAAACTGCAACATCCATCTTTTTATTGTCAGCAGAATAGCATGACCTCTTGGGCCACTCCCTGGACATCTCCTTTGGCCCATAGCCTCTTTCCATATGCCTCTCGGACTGCTCATTTCACCCCTTCCATGTCCTTGCAGTAATTAGTTTCCTGCAGTGATCTCTGATTACGAATCCGGACCCTCCAATGCCATCATTTTGTGTACTCGAGCCATTAAAGTTCATATTCAGCCAACCAACTAAGGAGACTGCAAGTAACAATTATATGTTTTTTGGGTTGAAGTTTAGACCACATGGGACAGTCCCAGCTTAGCAATTTTGTTGATAGATATTCATACATCGGATAAGTTTTAATCAGTATTCTAAATATCGGATACCGATCTCGTATCGGTCAGTCAAATTACATACCGGTTACCGGATACCGGGTGGGATATCGCGATATGACCCTAAATATCGGAGTGTCATATCGGTATCATACCAGTTAAAGAATAATCATATAATTGGCTATATAGAATATAATAAAACGCATAAAATGAGTTTATAGTACTTACATTGGCTTATTTACATTCAACTTACGAATTTGCAGATATCATTTAGAACGTTCGCAAGTGCACAGAGACAGAGCGAAATACAATCATAAAATAAAGAAAAATAAGTTTTCAAGATAAAAGAAAAGTGTTTCTGCAATACATAAGTGATAATTTATAAAATTACAACATTGTCCTTTAAATGAGTTTATTTGAAACATGCTAGAAACTTTAAATATCAGTCTTTACAACATATTTTCTAGCTAGATTCAGAGTCGACTGGTTCATTTGATGGCATGCCTTCCTCATCATCTGATGACGAATCTGATGATGACGTGTCAACTTCTTCCTCATCGTCATCATCTGATGCGTGCCGCTGCTTAGACTTTGAAGATGATGATGTTTTTCCCTTTGAAGTTCTACTACTTTTCGACTTAGATGCCTTAACTCTTCCACTCTTTCTCTTCTTCGGATTAGCACCCATAGCAATTGACACCTGTCGAAAAGTCAGTTGTTAGACTTCATCATCACTAGTCTCATAAGGATCGCCATTCTTTTTCTGAGGCATGAACCACTCGGTGACCTTTTCCTCTTCATTGCATGCTACTAGTGGATCTCTGTTTGGGATTGAAAATTTGCTTTTGAGCCTTGCATTGAATTTGACAAAAACTAAATCATGCAATTTCTTGGAACTTAGCCTATTTCTTTTCTTCGTATGCACCTAAATAAAAGATATACACATGAAGTTCGTTTAGAACATATATATTTGGGAGAAAGAAATATTTAATTAGAAAAGTTAAAATTGTAATACCATCTCAAATGTGCTCCAGTTCCGTTCACAACCCGAAGAACTGGTTGTCAGACTCAAGATCCTCATTGCCATCATCCTCAATTCGGGAGTATCTGTCCCGTAGAATTGCCACCATTGAGCTAGCAATGAATATTTATAAATAGTTATTAGCTATTTAATAGTTTCTTTAATGAAAAATAGATTGAACTTTGCATTTCTTATAGTGAAATGCATGCCTGGATTAATGATTCTCTTTACTGCTGCCCTTGCAAAAGACATTCCAAATGATCCATTTTGATTTTGATAAATTGGGAGCTACTGTGCAATCTTATCAAATCTATCATTATCATTTGGATAGAATTTGTGCATCACTTCAATGAAGCCTGACATGAACGACCCATCAGCATCAATCTCAGGCTGCTTCGCATAGTAATACAGAGGGTTCAAGAAATATCCAGCTCTATGCAGAGGACCATTAAGTTTTTCCTCCCATCTCCTATCATTAATCTTCCATATTGGAAGATATTTCTTTTCTTCACCCCCTAAAGTATCTCTTATCTCCTCTTTAGCAGTCTCTAGATCACCATACAGAAAGCCCATTGAAGGAACTTTGTCCCCATCTACTCTACGCAAAACTTTCACTAGTGGAGTAAATACTCTTAGGGCAAAGTTTGTGTTGTCCCAAAATTTGTTGCTGGCTTATTTCTGCAAGCTAAACATTCATAAAAAAATGTAAAAAAATATGTGAATAACATATAATTTAAAATTATAAAATAAAATTTTTTATTAATTGAAATAAATACCTTCTTACCTGCATCTGTTCTGGACAGAGTGCAATCCATCTAGTCATCAGAAATAAACATATGTTGCAGTTCCTTCTTCTCTCTGATTGATGATAAAGAGAGAAATGCCGTGGCAAACCTAGTTGTGTCCGGCCTTATTAGCTCTCCACCAATCGCCTTCCTCATTATATCTAAAGATTTGGTGTGACTGTATATGTACACGGAGATTGATCTCCCCATCATAATTGCATTTCGGATATGTTTAATCTTTCCAATATCCGCAAGCATCAGATTAACTGTATGTGCTGCACAAGGTGTCCAAAATATATTTGGATGCGTTAGAGCCAATGTGTTTGCTGCAGCCATATTGTTCGAGGCATTATCTGTCACAATCTGTACAACATTTTCTACGCCAATCTCGTTCATTCCCCTCTCCACAAATTTGTAAATGTAACTGACATCGTGTCTCTCAGAAGATGCATCTTGAGACAATAAGAAGGCTATACCGGCCGGACAATGTACAACGATATTCATTAAACTTCTCCCTTTCCGATCCGACCACGCATCAGTCATTAAAGTGCAGCCATTTATTCGGCAACTCCGTTTGAATGATTCAAGAGTTGCATTTGTCTCCTCGACCTCTCTTTGGAGGCAAGTCTCGCTTAGCTCGTATGGGCTAGAAGTCCTTAAGTTTGGTCCATACATGCCAATGGTTTGGACCATCTGCATAAAAGCTGGCTGCGTAGCAATATTGAATGCAAGACCTCCTTCATAAAAAAACCTGGCAATGTATCGAATTGCATCGTCTCTGGCCTTTTTTCTGGAGGCTGATGGCACGGTAGGCTGTTTTTGAGCTGCTTCTACTGCTTCCTTGACCGATCGAATTGCAAATTGATCCATCGGTCCTGTTGTTTTGCGGGAAGATTGACCTGTTGTTTTGCGAGAAGATGACTCCTCTCGAGTTGTCTCCTCATCTTCTTCTTCCCCAACACGAATTTCTTTTAACAAATTTTGAAGTTCTGTTGCTTTTTCTTTCTTTACCTCTCTAGTTTTACTTAGTATTACCAGTGCTTTCTACTTCACGTCATCTGGGACCAGGGGACAGCCTCTGACATTCCCGCTGACATGACCTAAATGTTCCTTCAAGCGGGTAATGCCTCCCCCATATTCATTCTTACAGAAATTACACTCCACTTTATTGGGCTTATTGGGTACTTTTTTCCCCCATTCCCAAGCTGGATCTTTACCTCCTCGCTTCTCTTGGACATTTGAAGCACCAGAAGAGGACATACTTTAAACTATTTATGACTTCAAAAAAGTGAAGTGAAAAAACACAAACAATTAATTGATTAAATAGCTAAATAATTGTTGCACTTAATTTATATTAACTTAATTTATTTAAGAATTCAAGCTTTTACTAAAATAAATAAAGTTGATAAATATAATCTAAGTTAAAAAAATAATCATATAAATGCTATGTGTATTTATGTGTATTCACTGTTTTAAAACACTGCAAATATATGTCTTCAATACATGCTATGTGATGTCTCATACTCATCCCGTGTATTTCGCATCAATTTGTATTATATACAGTTGCAATCTCCCTTCACTTTAATGAACAAAACTAAACTTATATTATTTCACATAACCAAATCTAAGAAGTAGTGAATCTATAATTAAAGAATCTGCAACAACACTAGTGAAAATTGTATAAATACTAAACAAAACTAAACTTATATTATTTCACATCAATTTGCATTTATACTATGAAAATTGTATTAAATTGAATATACTACTACATTCACTGTATTAAATTGAATATGCTACTAAGTACTTGGGATAAAAGGGTTAGTTGTTGATGTTGTTTAGTAAAATGAAGGAAGAATAAGATGGTGGGTATGGGACTTGGTGAATAAAATTAACAGAAAACTCAATTTTTAGCAAACTAGTAAGTCATGCTAACTAGTGGATTTTCTTTATCAAATTTTATTTTTTTTTCAACAACACATCCACAAAAAAAATATATGGATACAGTCTACATGCACAACAACAATGAATCTAGCATGAAACTCATACATAAAACAGTAAATCTGCAACAACAGTTAGAATAATGATAAGATTCTGTTGCATGAAACAGTAAATCTGCAACAGTGAATACATATAAATAGTAAATACTCAAATTTACAAATTTTAACCAGTATGAAACTCATACACACAAAATTATTTTTTGAATCACTGATTCACACTGAATCAGTGATTCGATTCACTGATTCAGTGTGAATCAGTGAATCGAATCACTGATGCTGAATCAGTGAATCGAATCACTGATTCAGTGTGAATCAGTGATTCGATTAATCACTGTAGACTACCCACCGATAAACAGTGCGTCAACTTAGCAATTCCCCTCAAATTACACCAAAAAAAAAAATCTAACATAAATCGCAATCAATTAAACCTAAATAGCATAATTATAAAAGAAATTGACGAACTTTGTAACTCTAAATCAAATTAACATAAAAAAAACAAACTAAACTTACCTGGCCGGCGGCGACTGCCCCACTGGAGAACGGCGAGCACCCTTCAAAGACTCGCAGAGTAGGAGAAGAGCTATCGGAGAGCGGAGAAGAAAGATAGAAAGAAAACGAGAGAGATTTTTTGATGGATTGGGAAATTAGGGTTAGGGTTCGCGCCGTTCGGCTCGATTGGCCGACGAACGCGGGGAGAGAACGAGAGAGAGAGCCAGAGAGTGGAAGAAGAAGAATCAGAGAAGATTTATGGCTGATTTGTGGAAATTTGGGGTTAGCGTTTTCGTCGCGGGGAGAGAGAGCTCGGATCGCCGGGAGAGAGAGAGAAAACGCGAAAGAAAATAAAAATTTTCTCCCTTTCGACCCGTTTTATTGCTTAACGGGTCGGATCTTAACGGGTTAACGGGTTTAACCCGTAAACAAAACCCAAAACCCAATAACCGATATTATCCAATACCGGCCGGTATTGGATAATATCGATACCGGCCGATATATCGCCACGTGGCCGATATATCGGCCCATACCTGTCTAAAACGATACCCGATAAAAAAATACCCATATCGTCTCGTTTCTTCATAATTACCGATATACCGGCCGATATTCCGGTATATCGGCCGATATTTAAAACACTGGTTTTAATAGCCCCAGGGAATTACTAGCTTAGCGTTGCCCATCAACGAAGTGTATGTTATGCAACAAATTAGCTGATCCACTTCATTTTCAGTGACCTACATGGTAATAAAGCTATAGACAGTATATGCTAAGGGGTTTGTTAACTGCATACCCCTGAAATATGTACCCAAATCTTGGTATATGATAATTTACCCTCCAAAAATTAACCTAGCAAAATGCTGTCCAGGTTAGTCCCAGTTAAATATTAGATGGAATTAGGATAAAAATATTCCCTCTTTATCCTCATTATAGATGGCCCTTTGTCTCTCTCATTCTCTCTCTCTCTCTCCCCTTCAGACTTCTCCAGAGAATCCACTTCATCTCCTCTCTGTCCTTTCATTGAGCACCAATTCTGTTGCCACCAACACATGAGATTGACTTCTTCGGGAAATCATTCCATTAAAAATTGATGGTCATTATTAGGACGTCACAGCCCAAGAACATGACAATGGTTGTATATGTATAAGATGGAATCTCATACATATACAAGGCTACTAATCATTTAAAAGTTTTCAAGCTAAAGGTCCAATGAATCTAAACTAAATCGATACGCTACCTCAAACACAACAATACAATTAAAAGTTAATTATAAGAGGATACAGTACTATACAACCAAATTTGAAGTATCTAGGTTTATGACCACTCATTCAAGTCAAGCACCTTCATATCCCAATACAACATGCAATCAGTCTCTAAGCATGTGATATCATTATATAACTTCTTTTTTTATGCAATTAGTCTTTTTTTATGCAATAATGGAAGCATGACTTTCAAAGTTGACTCTCAAATTTCTATATGTACGAAACAGAATTCTTGTAAACAAAATTAAAATATGCTGAAACAAAAGTCTTATTAGCAGAAGCAGAGTGCAGATAGAGCATTTTTAGCAACCAAATGGAGCATAACATAATATCAAAATCATCAATCCATAACCTATGGTCACAGGTAGTCATAGTGACACGGGCAAAAAAAAAAAACAGAGGGTACCTCAGGTACCTAACTGCATCTATCAAATCACAGCCAGAAATGGGATGCCAACAAATGTCTTGGTGGCCAAGGGATCCAAAGATCCAGAATATCAGAAGAGAGCGTGCACAACCTTCATGTGATAGGCACCAGAGCAGATCATAGTAGGATTGACATTTCAAAAATATTTCATCAAAATTAAGTATTCATCTATTAGCTCCATTTATCATAAAAATGTCAGGTTAAAATATTAAGATCTATCTTTTTCTAAGATACAAAATATTTTACATTCATATGAAATAACATGTCCAAATATGAAGACTGATATACATTTCATAATACAAAAGATATTTCTTGTGCATATAATATCATATTTATTTGTATATCAAGAAACATATATTTCCAAAAGGACTTGAAAGGGAATTAATTACTTACCTCATGGTGTAGAAACAAACAACTCATCCAGTAAAATAAGCATCAACAACCAGATCCTAAAAGTATAATCTAACATGTTAATATTACACAATGTTCAAGAATGCGTTTTCAGTATGCGTGCGGTCCAGGACCACATAATGCATAATTGGATTATGCGCCGATTATGCGGATTACGCGGAATTATGCAGAATATTAATATTTTAATATATATTAATATATTAATTATAAAAAAATGGATATATTAATACTATAAAACTCTAAAAAATTATAAATAATAACTGTAAGCATATAAAATGAATATAAACTGGCTCTACATAAGAAATTAAAAAGATAGAAAGACTTATCTCTGAACTCCTAATGTAAAAAAAAAAAAGAACGACGCATGTATGTATGGATAAAAACGTCGCTCACCTGCAAATCGAAAAGAAAAATTAAATGAGAATCAATATATATGATATATAAGAAAGTTCTTTAAAACCGAAAAAGTTCTAAAAGCCTATCTGGAAAAAAAACTGCAAAAACTAGCTGAAGTAGCTAAAGATTCAAAACTGCAACAACTGCAAAATCCAGCTGAATTAAGATTCAAGTTCAAAATTGCATTGATTCTTAACATTCAAAACTGCAAAATCCAACTGAAGTAGCTGAACTGCAAAAACTACCAAAATTTGCAAAACTATAAAATCTTCAAAACTGCAAAATCTTACTGATATATGCAACTGAAGTAGCTAAAGCAGCTAGAGAAATTAAATAAACATACATACAACTAGAGACTTAATTCTCTAGTTAGAAAAGGGAAGCAGCTACCGAAATTAAACAAAAATTATAAAAAAATTATGTACAAAATTTAGCATATAAATTATAAAATTAAACTAGCAAAAAATAAAAATGAAACAGCTACAGAAGAAAGGAAAGAATATTTTACCGCGCCGGAGGGGGACTACCGGAGGGGGGACTGCTCGCTGGAAGGGAGAAGCAGATCGGAGGAGGCGGAGGCACGAAGGAAGGGAGAGAACTGTTCGCCGCTGCACGATTGGAAGAGGCCCGAAGGGAATCACGGTATCGAGCGATCACTCGATCGACCGATCGCTCGATCGACCGATCGCTCGATCGACTCGATCGATTAGCCTAACGGGACGACGAAAAAGGGATTTAAGGGTCAGCGAACCTTCTCGATCAGTCGATTGACGACGGCGAAGGCGATTTGAGGGGAGGGAATGGGTGATCGGAGAGGAAATTTGGGCGCTAGGGTTTTTTTGTCGCGAGTGACTTCTGGGGATAGCTCGACGCGAAGAAACGAGAAGGGAAATAAAAGGGGTTTGATGCGAGTCGGGTTGGGTCGGGTCGGATTTTAAAATCAGCTCGAAACCCGTTAACCCACGAAAAATTATGTGGATTATGCAGCTGCATAGGGCACATAGACCGCATAATCGCCCTATCCGCATGGACAGGGTGATTTTCGCCTTCTTGGTGCGGTTTTACACCGCATTCGTTTATGCGGGCGCATATGCGCCCGCATGGAATGCTTTTTAGAACACTGATATATTACATCATATAATATGAACTAAACGGATACAAGTATTTTACCCTTTCAACTACAATTTCTTGAACATTGTCGTAATCTTTTGGCTACATATTCACAACTTTTCTGCATTTTATGTTAGCTATTACTTCTCAAAGAGACTTTTTCACAAGTAGAATACATTAAGAGATGAAACCTAAAATCGTATGTAGCCAAATAAGGTTTTAGGATTATTCATAAACTTCAACTGATTTTCTTCTAAATAGCATATTCATTGTCATAGTAATTTTCTTCAGATCCTTCGTCACCATGTTTATCCAAGTAACTTTGGTACTGCCCCCCTGTTAATTCCAGTTTTGTTTTCATATTCAAATATGCCATTTTAGTCTGTGCAATGGATACTAGGTGCTAGGAACCATAGACGCTTGTATTCTGAATACATGTTGCATTTGACACCATATCGGACGTCAAATTTCTTGTCACCTAATGTTTGTTTATTGTGTTTTCATTTTTTCCAGTGGATCAGTGTGTCTTCTTATGTCCTGCCGGTGTTGGTATGTCTGGTTCCATGCAACATAGGATGCATATTAGTCAGGGTGTATAAGGAACATGAATGTACATGCATAAATTACTATATATATCGATATCGTTATGAATCATCGGATGTGGCTGAATTTTTTTTTTAAATGTTCTTTAGCTTACTAACCACTAGAGCTATAGAGTTTTGTAAAGCAGTCTTTATAATTATTATTTCCTTGTCCGTTTTGATTAGCCTAGATAGCTTTTTTGTCTGTATGACCCCAATAAATTTCACAATCTACACTTTCTAATGCCCCGCTCTCCTGATAAAAAGCTTAAATTACATGGGGATAGAGACTCCACAGGTTGAAACAATTTACTTTTACTTTTAAATCACACAACACTATCTGAAATAAACTGGGTAGAAATAGGAGCCACGAGGAACACTCCAGGTTACTTTTTACTGGTTAGATTGTGCATAATTTACCACCTTTTCTCAGAAAGCTAATTGGATGAAAGTGAAACAACAGATTGGGAAATATTGAGTTTGTGATCTGTCGGGATGCACATGGAGAACTCCATGCTTTTCACAATGTATGTCGCCACCATGCCTCTCTCCTTGTCTATGGAAGCGGGCAAAAATCTTGCTTTCAGTGCCCTTATCATGTGAGTTTCTACAAAGTTAAATGGTAGAGTTTAAAGGTCACAGTTGGCAAATTCTGAATCAACATGTTTTTCGTTATGCATCCTCTTTGGGCTGCTATTTCATACTTATGATGGCACACTTGCTTAATTATCTTCCTGGAAGCTTTCAGTTGAAAGTTCCTAATAAAATTGTGGAGAATAAGTAAACATTCTAAAGCTCTGTTGAAAATATCAAGGACAACACTTCTGAATGCAGATTTACTTCGTAGATACCTGATGTTTTGTAATGTATAATGAAGATCTCTATTACATCTTATTTCTTTTATCCTAGGGATGGACTTATGGTTTAGATGGAGTACTTCTGAAGGCTACCCGAATTACAGGAATTAGAAACTTCAATAAAAATGTAAACTGGACTTCTACACTGACATTCTTTCATTACTTGTTTCTTGGTCTGATTCCAACTTTTAATGCCATTCTCCATGCTTGTTCCTCCGTGGAGCACAGGAATTTGGCCTCGTACCATTGAATGTTGCTACTTGGGGACCCTTTGTACTGATAAATATAGATCAGGAGATTCTCCCAGAGAAAAATGCTACGAAGCAAATGATGGAAAATGCATGGCTTGGGAGTGCTGCGGATATACTGAGTACCAATGGGATTGATTCTTCACTTAAACATGTCTGCAGACGTGATTACACTATTGAATGTAATTGGAAGGTGTGATCTTGTATGTAGCCAGATTTTGTATTCTTCTCTTTTTTTGGTTTCCCTCTTAAAGCACAATGCCTTATTTATACAACTTTGCCTCGGGTATAGTGACTCATGTGATGCCTCTTGATATCTGGATGTCATGCAGGTCTTCTGTGACAATTACTTAGATGGCGGCTATCATGTTCCATATGCCCATGGGGGTCTTGCATCTGGGCTTAAGCTTGACTCCTACACCACCGATGTGAGTCACTACTTAGTCTAATATTGGGATTGCCAATTCTGGCATATTATGTTTACAACTGATGACACTGGGAAATTCTATTCACGCACACCAATTTACTCTTGGCACACATTTGAACCTTGCAAATAATTACAAGTTCGTCATCTTTTTTTCTTTTTTTCTTTTTATACTAAGTTGCCCTTTCAAATCCCAATTCTCTAAAACTTCTAAAATAATTAAAAACACCGTCATCATCTTCTTCCTCTCCTTTCTCTTTAAAAAAAAAAAAAAAAAAAACACTTTTTTGTTATTTAAATCTTCAAAATAAATACATCTCCTACAAACTCATCAATTTTCTTACTCTCTAAAATTTTTACATTTACGTTCTTTAAAAAGTTAGGAATAATTCTAAAGTTTTCAGAGTCGCTATGATAAATAAAATTAAGATTTAGGGTTAGAGTTTTTTTTTTTTTAAGAAAATAAAAAATCCAGCATACAATTGGTGTCACAGGATACGGAGGCACGGGGGTTGGGGTTTTTTTTTGGGGAGGGGGGGGAGGGGACGGGGGGACGGACGGAGGTAGGGGGCGATAGAGGTGGGCTCGGAGATCATGTCGGGCAGATTGTAGATGGAGGTTGCGATAGATAGAAAAAAAAAAACAGAGAGAGAGAGAGGGACGGAAGGTTAGAATTGGGAAAAAAAATGAGCGTTTTGAGTAAATATGACTGGATTCAAAATTAGAGGTGGGCCCATTGATAATGTGTGCATCAAGAGTAAATTGATGTGCATGAATAGAATTTCCCGATGACACTATGAAATATCAAACCTGTAATGGATTTTATTATAATTATTAAATCCAGTGCCATTCTCTGTTGGTTGCATTAAATATTTTAAGTTCAGCGTATCATGGCCACCTTAAGATGGTGCATCTATGGACCCTTGTCCCATGGAGTTCTTCCTTTTGCCAAATTATGTAACCTAGTTTCTTTCATCTCCCTCCTTTATCTGAGTTCTCTTTATTTCACCACCAGTTTCTTTCACGATTCAATATGAAGTACTATGTGTTTGGTAGATATTTTTATCTGTAAAATTCTTTCAATGTGTGAGATTTATTTATTAGCGGTCTATTTGAGCCGTGTGTATTGGGACTGTGCTGGCACTTCATTTTTAGGATTCATAACCTTCTGTACCTGACTTCCCGACTCTGCTCTAGATTTTTGAGAAGGTTAGTATTCAATGGTGTGAAAGTGATTCAACAGGAAAAGATAATTTTGACCGGCTCGGATCAAAAGCATTGTACGCTTTCATTTACCCAAACTTCATGATCAACAGGTATGTTCTTGCATCAATTTGATGCATACTTCCAGACTGTACATTAATTGACTGCTCCGATATCATCGAGTGTATACAGGTATGGTCCTTGGATGGATACTAATCTTGTACTTCCCCTGAGTGCAACAAAATGTCAAGTGATATTCGACTACTTTCTTGATCCTTCTCTAGTGGTAACTACTATTATACTCCTCTTGTACAATTGAGACTCTAGGATGTTACACTATTGTCACTTAGTGCCCTAAAGTATAGACTATAATTAATTAGCAAAAAAAAGAAATCTGGACTATTGTTTGGGATGCCTTGTTCTTTTTGTGTTGAATCTTACGGTGCTAAACTAATCTGATTAATGGTGCTCAACTGCTGCAGGATGACAAGGTTTTCATCGCCAGGAGTTTGGAAGAGAGTGAAAGAGTACAAGTAAATAAAAAACAGAATACATTTTTTTTTTTTTTCCTCCCTAAGTTTTTCCTTGCAATATAAGCGTTGATTTGCACTTGTTTTCAGATAGAAGACATTGCACTATGTGAAGGTGTCCAGAGAGGCTTGGAATCACCAGCTTATACTGTTGGGAGATACGCTCCGTCTGTTGAGAAGGCCATGCACCATTTCCACTGTCTCATACATGCCAGCCTAAAATGATAGAGAAGTTGTTTTATCACTTGAAAAATTACAGGGTTGCTGCAAATTGAGACACTTTGCTTAAGTTTCACCCGTGTTTCTTTTCTTTTTACCGTTTGTATGCCTATTGCTATTGACTGCAGGTTCTCAGTTTGTTGTTCAACAAATCTCCTCATTTATGTTTCTTTGCGAGTGTTCGATTTACTGAGGATGGTTTGTATTATCCAATCGATGCCCCTCGCATCTGGGCTCGTTCGACGGTCCTGTACTTGAATTCTGAATTTGCTTGGCTGCGCATTATGCTGCAATGGGGGTTGAGATAATTGAAAAATTGTTTGATGAGTTCAGTATCTGATCGGGGCATACTATTTGTGTGTTAATTACACAATCAGATGGCAACGCGTTGACTTAAAAAAGTCTTGTTTTAGCTCTATTTTCATTAGGTTTTTTCTTTTTTTCTTTTTCTCTTGCACCTCTGAGGATTGTTTTAGTTGCAAATTCATATTACCGTACATTTATCTTTTCGTGGATCCAAACTTGAGAGGCTTCAATGGTTTTTTTTTTGTTTTTTTAAGAAATAATAACACAAGTGTCATCTTTTAAGAAATATATATAAAGAAAGAAGAGGAAAGGGCTATGAAAAGCTGGGCAATTTTAACCTCTAAGTTGGAGGAAAGATGTGTGGTTAATTTTGTTACTCATAGAATGGATCTTGTTATATAAGTGTAGGTGTTCTCAATTCTGTGATTGTTTCCTTCTATTCAGATGCACCATAGAATCACAATAGCCGTTGGATTCCAATCCTAAGAAATTTTGGAGGAGACAAATCTATGACATTGGTGTCAAAGGGCATGGATGGTGGAGGGAAAATGGTTGAGGTGAAAGCAGGAGCGGAAGTATAGTTACACTTGTCTAGTTTAAGGTGATTGGGCGTTTCTGATGCAGTGTGGCATGAGAACAGTTAAAAGTATTATGCCGAGTTAATACATCCTAGATGAAGAGGTGCTCTTACAAGCCATGCAACAATCTTGACTTTGAAAGGAGCAAAGGTGTTCCGAATATTAGATAGCAGGATGACCAATGGAGAACTGGATGTCTAGAACTGGATGCGATTCTATTGTATATATAGTGAAAAGACTGAGAATACTCTAAAACTGGGTGTGATACGACTGTATAGTGAAAAGGCTGAGAATATACAGTCCAGTTGGTGTGAGGGACTAAATTATTATGTCATCCGAGATATGCAGAGTATGGAGTGGGAGAGACTGTAGTAGCGTCCCGAGAGCTAGCGGGGGCATAAGAAAGAGGTGGGGTGGCATCAAAGCTGGAGGTAAGGAGTCGAACTTTAGTTTCTAATTTTTTTTTTTTTTTCAATTTCAAACCGTGGTAAGTTTGTAGAGACTTGCTATGGTTTAGGAAAGAAGTTACGAAAGAGAAAATAATTTATAAATGGGAAATTGCCAAGCATTCCATTTACTCAGCCTCAAGTCACACACACATGCTCGGTCATTTAAAAAATATTCTAGCCGTTTAGGTTTCCATCTATAGTCCGTCCCTCTCTCTCAACAGCTACCCCTATATGAAAAACTACAAGAAAAAACAAATCAACAAAAATCTATCTTATTACAGCACAAAATCTTTCTCAGCTTCTCTCTCTTCACTCCAAATCTTTTAGAGGTTCCAAATCTTGGATTCTCTGTAGATTTTGCAGAGAGATTTTGTCAAGCAAACAAAGATCATGTCGAGTTCCAACTCCAGCAACAGTATATCTAATGAATCCACCAATCCCAGGAGGTGTGCTGCATGCAAGTATCTGAGGAGGAGATGCTCTCAAGATTGCATTTTATCCCCATATTTTCCTCCATCAAATCCACGGAGATTTGCTTGTGTTCATAGGATTTTTGGCGCCAGCAACGTTGCTAGGATGCTTCAGGTATTATAAATTACCATCATCAGCCTTTTTTCTGTTGCTATCTATATTCTTTTTCCAAATTATCATTTATTTGATGATATCAAATATTCAGCAAATACCAATACATATTATGCATATCATATTAGGATTTGGGACATTGGATAAGATATTAGACCTGAAAATATCCATACCGATATTTATAGATACAATCAATGTTTTGATTATATTTCATGTAAGCTTTATATGATATATTTGATATTGCAAACATATTTATTGGTAAATATGGAACGGGTGAACTTGAAGCACTAGTAAGATTGTTAATATAAGCCTCGTTTGTAATGATATCTATCACCTCTCTCTAATTTTTGAGAGATTCCAAATTCGAGTATGGATAGAGACTCAATTTGAATAATGTTGCAAAAAACATGTATGTGAGTTTGATTAGCAAAAATTAGAATAAGATTATTCCCTTGCTATATGTTGTCACAAGTTCAAACTCTGGAAACATGTTTAAACCTTTGAAATAGCGGCTCTGCGAAGTAGAGATAAGGGTGTGCATACATCAGATCCTTCCCATGCTGTAGAATGTGAGAGCCTCATGCATTCGATTGTTCTTTTCTTTTAAGGGGTATTTACTGGTTTGTCCCTCAAATCTTTATATATTATGATTTTGCCTCCCAAATCTTCATATTTAGGATTTTGCCCCCCAAATCTCATAAGTTACAACAATTTAGTCCCCCTCTCTAACACTGTTAAATATTTGACCATTTTACCCATCTTTTCCTCTTCTATTTTCCTCCTCTCTTCTTCTTGCCTCTTCCTCCTCTCTTCATTATTTCTCCTCTCTTCTTTCTCCGCTCTTCCTTCTCTCTTCTCCTCTCTTCCCTAACACAGTTAAATACTGAAAGAAGAGAGGAGAAATAATGAAGAAAGGAGAAGAGAGGAGGAAGAAAGAAGAAGAAGAGAGGAGGAAAATAGAAGAGGAAAGGAGTGATAAAATGGTCAAATATTTAAGTGTGTTAGAGAGGGGAACTAAATTGTTGTAACTTATGAGATTTAGGAGGCAAAATCCAAAATATGAAGATTTGGGGGGCAAAATCATAATATATAAAGATTGAGGGGCAAACCAGTAAATACCCCTTCTTTTAAATATTAAATGTTGAATATGGCAACCACATATATAGTCTCAAAATTGTTATTTCAACTACTGAATGCCTTGAGTTGATATATATAAGTCTAAGAAAATGAAAAGCTATTATTATAAAAAGGTAAAACAAAATTATTTTCAATGAATCAAATTTACTGCCCATCAAGGATTATTTAGTTGTGACATATACAAACTGTACCGTTAATAATCAATAATACAAACAGAATTTACTACCTCCAAGGTTGAAGATGAATTGATTCTATGCCAATTAGAAATTGAATCATGATTTGTCTGCCGCTAACCTTCTTGAGTAAACAACGGCTAGATTTTGCCTTTTTTGTTATCTTTTTTTTTTTTTTCCTGTTTATTTCTCTCTTTTTAAGTGGTAAACAGTGGCTTTGTCTGTTATGCGTTGAAATGTAAATATAATTTGCTCCAAAAAGTATTTCTTAACCAAAAAGAAAAAGAAATCACTAGATAATCAACATATACTTCATCAGATAACATTTTTCCTGATCGTAGTCCATTATATCACACAAGTGTTTGGATGGTACATTCTATTATTTTCTCCATAATTAGTGTTATAATTAGTTTTTTTTTTTTTTTTTAATATATATACACACACACAGCAACTCCCTGAGGAGCAACGAGCTCAAGCGGCGGATGCCATTGCCACCGAGGCCTACTGGCGCGTGCATGACCCCGTTTACGGCAGCGTCGGTGTCATCTCGCAGTTGCAGCAGGATATCTACACGCACCAACAAGAACTCGCGCTAACACGAGCTCAGATTGCCATGTACACTGCTCAGCAGCAACAAGATCAGGCACAGCCCTACAACCCGTCGGATGCTCAGGCACGGCACTGGACCCGGACTCAGACCCAGTCTCAAGCTCAGCAGTGGGATCCACTTGCTACAATGGACGAAAGAAACATTGATGATCTCTCCAATCTCTCAGATTTCTTTTAAGATATTTTCTTTTATTAGTGCTGATCATATAAGCAGGGGCAATACTTGAATAGGATTCCCCCCCCCCCCCTCAGTGAGCCTGTATTTTTGCGCTGTACGGTTCAGAGTTTGCAATAAAAACAAGGGTGGTGGTTAATACTTTAAACAGAAATTGCTTCATAAAATCTCATTGAAAGCAAAACAAGAGGATCAAGATTTGATTGTTTTCCCCTCCCCCTTTCATTGTTTGTGTAAACAGATTGAGTAAGAACAAATTAAGGATTTACTCTCATTTTCCCACCTATGAACTTTCTACTTTTTTTAAGACAGTATAATAATGTGTGGGCCACTTGTAGTCTCCTTTCTCCGTAAAAGCACGAATAGACATTTCCCAAAAAAAAAAAAAAGAAAAAAACGCAAGTGCCTGACAATTTTAGAAGGGTATTCATGATGAGATGATCCTAATATTTTGTTTTCAGAATTCGAACAACTTTAGATTATAAAACCCATAAAAGCTTTATAAAGCCTTCAGCAAAGACAATAATACTCTCTCTTGTATTTTCATTTTTTTCAAAGGAAAGACTATGGAGACTACAACCTTCCATTTTCACTTTCGAAACATCTCTCGCGTTAAGTTATAAGAGAGAATCCTGCCAAATCATGTTTGGATCCAAATTAATATCACAACATTAGTATAATCAACACAAATGTTATCATCGGACTCAATTATGAAAAAAGATGCACCTCATCAACCTGGAATATGAAAAAAATTACACCTCATCAATCTGCAATGTCTCAATAATAGGTGACCCCATAATCCTTATTTAGAAAGAAAGTAAGAAAACCTTGAACATTCCGCTGCAACACAATCTGTCATCCCAAAACAACAACATCAGATACCCTCACAAATACCATAGGCCTCTAACCTCCACTTTCGACACCAACCTTGAGGTACCAAGAACTCTACCTCCCCACACAACAAATCCTTCCCTTGCCTTAATACCTAGTATAGAGCCATTAAAATTAATTTTAAACCAGTGGGAGATTCCATGACATCCACCTAACTACATGTGTACCATTCTCATAAAAATATGCACCAGCTTTTCTTAGTTGTGAGTTTTTATATGTTGTCAACAAATTATAAGCAGACTACTATATTTTCCATATATTGTGCAATATAGAAACATTAGATAATAGGCAAAAAATAAATAATGTACTAATGCCAACTAACAAGAAAGAGTATATATAATAAATATAAGTATACTCCATCAATAACTTTTCCTATCTTCTGCTCCTTCAATATTTCTTCTGTGTTTTTCCTATTACCTTTTCCAGGTAAAATAATTATTTTCACTTGCTAGGACACACAAAATTTCAGTTACCTATATTTCTGAAATTATTTATTAGTATAGTACAAGTACTGCATAAATACTGCACAACCAAGTTTAAATGTTAAGACCCACACATACCTCATTGTTCCTGTGAAAATCAACATATATAAGACTTAAAACGTTCAACAAAACATAAATAAACACAGTAGGCCGACCTAGCAAATATACATGATGAAGCAACACAATTTGAGACAAGTCTGATCCAGAATCATAGGTGGTATTTATATTTTCTACTTGGAAACCAAGCAAAAATTGGTTATTTACAATCTATATGCACTGATTTAATCACATTATTTAATACCAAAGCTGAGTTGCTTGTTAGAGCATCGTGTATCTCAAGTAATATACAGCACTGAAAAAACAATGAAAGTTTTGCTCCCACTTGCAGGGGAAAAATGTCCAAGCAATTTTTTATCATTCATATCAACGGGAAACCTTGTGATACATTTCATGAGGTTAGTAGAGATGATTTTTGTTTTTTGGTTTTTTCTTTGCTAATCTAGAGATGACTTTAGTTAGAATCTAAATATCTATTCCTGGAGTCTCCCTCCCTACATCTCGGTTCTTTCATCTGCAAAGAGGAAATGGATGTGTAAACTGTCACATCTTTGATCAATCTGTTACCTGAAACATAAAAACATGTTAATCAAGCACTAACTGCAGGGGAAAATGTCGGAACCTTTGTGTCTTTGGCAAGAACAGCAGCTGAAGTAATCCTTGAAATTAGTTTGAGGAACAGGAATGAGCTTCCCAATAACAGCCAGAGGCCAGCTGGAAGTTGAAGAAAACAGCATTAAGTGCAATCAATCTCCAAAGAAAAACATTGTCAGTTGGAGCTGTCATATTTGTTGAAATGACAGCAAGGAACCTATACGAATGAATTTCACAGAGAGACTACCAAAATTTTCTTCCAAGACAAATAAGGTTATTTGACTAGAACAGAATGTGTTATACAGTTGTTGGCAATGTACATACCTTATCAAACCAATGCCAAGAGAAACTAGCCACAGCTTCCAATTAAGCCTGACAGTTGAAGTGAACTTCCCCAGGAACTCAACAATCAAGATCTACAATAATAGGGCCATTAGAATGGGCTAAAACCGATGGTTTAGACATTTAAACTGTCTGAATATACTTTAATTGTCAGTTCACCTGAAGCAGAATAGTGACTCCAATTATACCCATAAAAAGGTGGTTTTTGGTCACTCCTTTGAAGACATTCATTTCGTCCGGTTTTCGAGCATTGAACTCATTGAATACCTAAAACGAAAAAGTTCAGGATAAGAAGTTATATAAATAGAAATATAACACACCATGCAAGAATTTTCCCAAAGAAAAATGGAAAATTAGAAAAAAATCAATTCAGAGAGCATTTTGTGCTCACATGCATGTGATGCGCACAGATGTACGTATTAGATATATAAGTGTATGTGTGATATGCATATGTATGTGTATCACTCAGGCAGCCATGTACATTTAAATGAATGACTGGCATAACTATTCAATCACCTGTCCAAACTATACAAGTTTCTGAAAAGCAAAACTATAATTGTGACAGAATAGCTAAATTGACATGATTGTTGCTTCAAAAGCATTGAACAAATCATTTTAAAGAGCTTCATCTTAAAAAAGGAAACAACCAAATTTACCTGAAAAAAAACAAATGTGTTAAAGATGAAGGTATTTTTGACTTTCTCTGCATGCTCGACAGTTTCATGATTCAAACGCAGAATGTTCTTTCCACGAAAGTCGAAAGTAAGGAGGACAGCCACTTGAAAAAGAGCCTACAATTGCTCATACGCAACCAATCAAATGAAGAACAATGCAAAGGAAATGATAATGTTTGAACAAGAAGAACGATAATGGATGCATGCACTCCCAAATATGATGAAAATCAGATACCTGTACAAGTAAATTTCTCCACATTATATTTGTAATGAGAGGTTCCCTGAAAAAAAAAATTGCAAATTTCTTAGCAACTGAGCCATCAAGTTTGTTCAAAGACTACTAAAAGAAAAGTACATAACATTTGTTTGAACACTGCTATGTGAAAAGTAGGTGACATCACATCATTGAGAAACATAGCTAATGAAAACCATCAAGCTCATTCACAGAAAAGGTGAGGCCAAGAAAAAGAATGTCTTCATTGGTGAGGTGATGCTCCACAAAGTTCAATTTATTAACTCAATGGTTGCTTGAATGTATTAACTCATCTTATACAGGTCATATGCTTGACATGTTGAATATCTGTTTCAAAGGGAGACCCTGAAAATAGGATACCAAAAATACAATCCGGTCTAATATAGAGTAGCCAAAAATAGTTTGAACAAGGGCATGCTTGACAAGTGGAAGCAAAAGCAAAGAATCAATTGATTCTGACTCCAAAAAATTGAAAGTAGGAACTACTTTAAATCTTTGTTGGTTAATTTAATGGAGACTTTGTAGTGCAGTTCTCTTTTTGGGTGTTGGGCAATTATGCTCGCACAAGCATGACTTACACATATGACAAACAGTTGGGGTTTCTATTCAATGTTAAACTTATCTTGATCTGAGCAGTGGTTTCTTCTATTAAAAATCTAAGAATTTCCTAGGTCTCTGTGGAGCCACATAAACCCAATCCCATTAAAGTTTGTTTAAATATATAATTTAAATAGATTCATACTTTCACTTGTGTTCTGTACATGAGCATTTCTGCTAGTGTCTGAGAAAGAGATTGGGCAAAAATTAAGTGAAGATGACACACAAACACCAGCGCACACTCACTCCTTCAGAAAAGAAAGTTGAGCAACTTTTCAGATAGTACCTACAGATACTAATATAATGAAAGAAATTACACAAGCAGGAACAGAAACTTCCTTACCTTCGTCCAACTGGGTGTCTTCTCATAAGCTTGTCTGTTGGTGGTTCAGTTGCCAACGCAAGTGCCCCAAGGGAATCCATGATTAGATTAATCCATAGAAGCTGTTCAGCCATAAAAAGTTTGGCTCAGAAAAAACAGTACAAAGGGCAGCTGTTCAGGGTGAGTTATCATGTTAAGCAGGTAATACCATTAATGTGAAACGTACATCATTACTTTCTTACTCCTTTAAATCAACAAATTCAAATATTAAACACAACAAGCGTTTTGTTATCTAACTGTGGAAAAAAGCTAATAAGGAAAAAAACAAGTCCTTCATCAAGTTAAATAAGTCTTAAGCATTTTGCATAATGGTATTTGAATTTCAGTTTTTGACTTGTTCATTTGGTGTGAAGCAGATAAATAAGGAAAGAAAGACAGCATCCAACCTGGACAGCATTTAAAGGTACATCTCCAGATGAAATGGCAGCAACGACATTTATCACAAGGGCTGCAACATTCACAGTGAGCTGAAACTGGATAAATTTTTGAATATTTGCATACACAGAACGACCCCACCGAACAACCTAAAGCAACAACAAAAAGATACAAATTTTTATATATATCTATGACATTTATGATCATAACTTCGCATCATAAAAACTAACCTTCACTATTGATGCAAAATTATCATCCAGTATAATGATGTCAGAGCTCTCTTTTGCAACTTCTGTCCCTGAAATTCCCATTGCGAGACCTATGTCAGCCTAAACAACAAAGAGAGGGCTTCAATTATGTGATCAAAGACCAAAAGAAAAAGTTTAAGCAGCCAACTCGATAAAATATAAAGGGAAGGAAAGTAAACAATTAGATGTGCCAGACCTCATGCAAAGCAGGAGCATCATTAGTACCATCACCCGTAACGGCAACCACATGACCTTTTCTCCTCAAGGATTGCACAAGTAGAAGTTTATCATTTGGGGAAGATCTCCCCATCACCTACAGATAACTTGCACTATCATATGACTTTTCACATAGTAGGTGTATATATTTATATCTTCTTGATAAAACTTAAAGGTGAATGAAGACAGCAAGGACAAACTTGTCTCTCGTGTTCCATTCTTCTTTATTTGCTTGGTTCTTCTTAATTAAAACATGTCCCAACTGGAAAATAATAGCACCAAAACTTGAAATATAACATTCAGAACTGAACTAACTCAGAAATGATCATATTAGTAATTAGATGAAGATGGAAGGCGCTGCAAAATATCATTAAGCACCACATGGGAAAACTTGCCATGTCATTGTTGTTTATGTATTTTTTACAGAAATTGTCGCTTGATAGTATGTCGCACCATTTCGCATCCATATAAGTGGGTCCTTATTGGTGCAACCTAGATTTCTAATTCAATTGGTTACTGGATTATGATCTGCTAATAAGTTATGCTCAAGTTATGGATTTAAATTTTAAGAATTTGGCATCCAATAAAAATCATATCCAATAGGAACAGGATCAGAGCTGACCCTTGAGCCTCAAAAGAACAAAAAAACAAAAAGTGAGGTGGCTTAAAAGGAAAAAAGAAAATGGGAGAACAAAGCACTGCTAGTTTGTAATTCATGAATAATATTGTTATCTGACATATGCTAGTACCATTTATCTTTATCAAAGGAGCAAGGAGATAGGGCCTAATAATTGCCAAACAAAATATTCCTGAACAATATTCTCAAGAAACAGAGCAAGTATTTTGTACTGCTCCACATGCCTGTATTAAAGCCTCTCTATTTCCTATGTGGTTACTTTGTCAATTGGAACCGGATCAAATTGAGACCTTTAAGCTTTTATGCACACAATAGTTGATGAAAACCATTTATTAATTGTCTTCATGGAAGACAACTTGCCATGATTGTTAGGCCTATCATGAAACGTGGAAAGCTTGATATGGAACAGGGAGAAAATTGACCAAGTTGTTTACATGGTATATGCTTGTCCATCATGAAAGCAACATCCAAGATTTAAAATGAACCAGTATAGTATGTGTAAGGGGAAAAAATGTAAAGTTAATTACTTACAGCATGGCCCAAGCCAAAAGTTTAAACCTAGGCTGGCTGTGACTGAATAATTATATAATAGCAGATATGAATTTTGTCATTTTCATAATAAAACTAAACAAACATAGAAATATAAATGCACCTATTGTCATATTATAACCCTTAACATATAAAGTGTCACTGTTCGCAGTGGTAAAACCTCTAAGCAAGCGTGTAAGAAGTCAAGGGTCCAAATCCCACTTGCATAATGCTAAGGTCTTTAAAGGACGGATTAGGATAGGGATGGTTACGACCTTTTTTTAAATTATAATAATAATAATTAGTAATTAGACATTTGTCTATGTACAAATGTACGGATTTGATGGCATAATTGTTTATTTTATTTAACATATATAGTTTAAAAGTCAGTCCTTACAGAATCCCAGAGAAGCTTAAGAACGAATTAGTATTATGATCAATCTAAATGATACCAATATGTGGACGGTATTTATGAACATCTTAAACTTACAGATATTTTGTCAGCAATCATGTCCCTCTCTGCTTCAGGTAAAAGACGAAATGCCCGCCCTTCTATAAGAGTTGGTTCAGTGGCAGAAACATTTGGGTCAAGTATCCCACATTCCAAGGCTATGGCTTTAGCTGTCTTAATATTGTCTCCAGTGACCATGCGCACCTGTTATTTAATAAAATATTCTCAACCATCTATAGTTGCTAAACACTAAGGCAAATAGTGAACAGAAACCATCTACAGTTTCCAATAGTGAACTGAACACATACAAAACCCACAACGAACAATGAGATTTAGAAGCATCCATTCCACAATTTCCACCAAACAACATGGAATAACCATTGTACAGTGCATTAATGGGTTATATATCAAAGGAGGGAAGGATAATTAGAAAACAAAAACATAACATGAAGCAATAATCTAGCACAGGCTTAAAGGACATTACAATGTCAAGCATTGGAGTTAAAACTTTTTTCTGCTTTTTAAACATCATTTACTGCTGCTTTCCATTATTCTTTGACTGTAATTAAGACTGCCACCCATTAACTTTCTCCAAAGAAGAATCACATGGATTACTGCTGCATGAGCAATCAACAGGTGACAATTTTTCGTTAAAATATCTGTATTTTCTATTAAAAGAATTCTTTCTGACAATGGCCTCTCTAGTAATTTACTAGCGCTGCCTCAGGTGTGCATAATAGCAGTTTAGTAGTTTATCATGTCTGCTGAGTCAGATTTTCTTAGAATACGTTGACATGGTTATTGACAGGAATCACAGTATAGATGAAACCCACAAGTTCGCTAACTTAGCAGCTTTCCAACAAAGCATTTAAATTCAAATGGTAAAATAAGGAAATTAGATATATATCAGTTACTGATACATAGATCAAGAGCAAGATATAATGAGCGAAAAACACTGAATTAAACTAAACAAAGTGATAATACAATTAGGTGTTGCATGTAGCAAATAGATACTTCTCAATGAGAGGAACACTGAATGAAACTAAACAAAGTGATAACACAATTGGGCTTATGTTGCATTTAATAAAAATTTTCCTCAAACAAATATCACGCTAAACAATGAGAGAGAGAAGCAACAAGCAACGTGATAAATACAGTTTAATTACATTATTTGTATCCATTTATCCATTTTCGCATATAAATAAGTTCAACTCAAGTGTGCTTAGTCTGATTTGTAGTAATCAGATTTTAAATGACAAATAAAGGAAAAATAACTTAAATTTGGGCTTTCTAAGCAGGCCAAAAAAAACTTTCAGAAATCTGAAGTCCACGAAGAATTTAAGAAGACCAAACCAAAGTTGAAGATAATCAGAAAATCAAAACCAAGTACAAAAGACACTGACCAGATTTCCGACTTGTTGGCCACTAAAAGACAACTTGCTAGGTAGAACTACAGCTAGACAACAGTCCCACGAATGCAGAATAAGCTCATTTTTCTCCACTAATTCAAACTTAACCAAATATTGATTTTTGCAAAGTCGCTTTGACCACTAGCCAATGGAATTACCGCCTCCTAGCAGCCATTCCGACTCCAATTCTGACTGACTTCGGCAAGAATTTTTTGTATCCTATTCCTAGTCTTCATGTATGTTAATTACAATGTAGCATGTCTCCTTGGTCTATAAACAGGGCAGAAGGCCTCAATTGTAAAGAGAGCTAGTTTATAGAGTTCTTGAGGAGTGTTCTTCTTCCTCTTACTGGTTCATTGCTGTAATTAGAAGCTTGTAACAGGCATTTTTAATAGAATTTTATTCCTTTCTTTAATGATATTGCTCTTTTTATCCAATTCCTTCTCTTAACTTTCTATCACACATAGCCAATTATTTTATGGCAGTGACAGATGAAACAAAGTAGACAACATGTTTAATCAATATAATTACATGATTCTATGGTTAATGCTTTCAACATAACTAGACTATTTAAAGTAATATTCTTAAACTTGACCTTTGATAGGATATGATTAGGGAATGACTTTGATAATTTATGCCTAGAAATAGATCATTGATAGGTTATATACATGCATGACTTTGATAATCTATGTCCAAAAAAAGATCTTCAGTAGGTTTTACTTAGTAACATTAGCTTTGATAATGTATGCTTAAAATAGTAGGTTACTATTAAGAGATGGCTAGTGATGTCAACCATAGTATCCAAGTTGGGTCGGTTGAAATGGAAGAGCGCTACGGAAGTTCTATGCAACCATAACATTTCATTAAGGCTAAAGAAAAAAAATTCCTAAGGTAGCTATTAGGCCAGTTTTGTTACATGGCATGAAATGTTGGGCTTTAAAGAGTCCTCATTTACAAAAGATAAGTGAAGCAGAGATACGCATGCTTCATTAGATATGCGGTAATACTAAGAGAGATCAAGTGAAATGAGGATATTCATAATAAGATAGGCATAGCCCTATCGAATAGAACATAAGAGAAAATCACCTACGATTGTTTGATTATATACTACGTACACCTATAAATGCACAAGTTCGATAAGAGGATCTTATCAACATAGAATAAGTTTAAAAAACAAAGGAAAGATTGAAGAAAATATGAATGGAAGAGATACAAAAAGATAAGGATGCTTGAGATTTAAATGAAGATATATTGCTCGATAGGAATTAGAGGAGAAGGATCATCCATGTTATCTATCCGGCATAATTCTCTTGCGGTTCATGTAACCTACCCCAAGTACTCGAGATAAAAGGCTTAGTTGTTGTTGTTGTTGTAGAAATAGTAGTTTACGTTTATTAATTGATTGAATCTAGACATCATGTTTATTTTCAAATATTCTTCACTTGTTGAACTTTTCCTTTAGATTGATAGGTTATTACACATTCCATACAGCCTATGTGCTTAAACTTTTATCTTCTGTATATGAATTATGTGCTAGAGAGAAACTTTAGTGATTATATATGTTTGTTCATTTAGCTATTCAAACCCTAGGTATTTTGCTTTCATAATTTAATTCTTTAGCTCCACTTGTTATCTTTTAATTCGCTTAATTAGAACTAGAATTAGAGATAACTATCTTCCCTAAGAATCGACCCGTAATTGCTAGTTATGTTTTGCACTTGCAGTTGCACGTGTTGGAGCACACTGTATTAATTTAGCCAGTTTGCCCAAAAAAGGTCTAGGTCCACAGGAAAAAGCAGCTGCAAAGATTCAATGTATCAAACAGAAGTATATAATCAATCGCGGACCACCTCCAATAACTCACCAACACCCCCATCAATAGGCCTAGAAAAAGGAAATTCCTAATGAACTCTTACCAAAAATTATAAGAAACATTTTCAGCAACGAGCATATAGAAAAGAAATCCCTAAGAATCTCTTACCAAAATTCCTAAGCACAACAGTTTTAAAACTACCAACTACCTTAAAAAAACTCCTTCAAAAGGTGCTTTTGGGTAAGACCATGTAGAAATTATCCACTGCTAGAAGCAAACCCAAACACATTCTAAGTAAATCCGACCAATCAACAGAAACTGTGAGAGCATAAACTCTTTAAAGTGGTGTCCAGACTTGAAAATCTTCCAAGGCATATATATTCAAGCAAAGCTTACATATACATAAATTTCAAGCAGTAGAAAAATAAAGAATAAAATAATTAAAACCTAACATGCATGTAATTACACAACAGTATTCTAGTGAAACACAGGTCATAATAAAAAATTGTGGAAAAATATTCAAACAGGGAAAATATTTAACTCATATGGTTGACATCTTGAAATATGAGAAACAGCTACAATTGTACCTTGACACCAGCATTAGTGCAAAGTTCCACAGCGTCTTTTACTCCTGGACGGCATGGATCCTAAAAGCAGAAAACTTGATTTAGAATGTTTTTTAAGGTGAACGAGGTTTCACAGGATTTTTGAAGCAGAATAAAAGAAGTCAAGAAAATAAGCAACCAGTTATGAGAAATTTAGAAACCAATGAATGTGAACTTAAGGAGCACTAGTTATATCAAAGAAGTAACCTTTATCTAAGAAGGCAGCAGAACCACCTAGGGACACTTTGCCCTAAGCCACTAAAGTGATTAATCAAATAACACCTTGGTCAAACATCAAAAGGGACATTTTTAAAGCTCCAGAAAGACTTTTAGTTGGCTAGCTACCTTAATTCTGCTATTATCAATCCTCAACATAACCATTGTACAGAGAAGAAGATTGATGTTTCAAGATTGAAGAATGTAGGTGACAAATTTTAGATAAGCAATAGCTTGCCAAACAAACACCACTCCCTCTATCCGATAAATGTTCAGCAAAGTTGCAAGATGCTGAATCGCTGATATCTAGAATAGTATCAAATACTTGTAAATTACCCTGCGTTGTTCCCTAGGAAGCATGAACACAGATTTGGACACGAATACAGATACGAACACAAAACACGAAACACTGCATTTGTGAAAAAATGAGGATATGGATACGGAAAGATCACGGAAAAAATATAAATATAAGTATATATTTTTTCTATTATTAACATAATAATTTTACTAAAATATCTAAAACCAAGTATTGCCAATGTATACTTCATGTCTCTTCATTCTTCTACAAAATACAAGTCTCACTATCAACCACATCTCTATCTGTCTCACTCCCCCTTTATAGCAAAGAGATGAAAAGAAAAGTTTGTGATAACAGCAAGTTAAAGATCAGCATATAGTGTGAACACAAAAATTCATCTAATTATATATAGAAATTAAACAAGACTCATGTCCACAAGAAATCAATAAAGTAAAACTTCATAATTCTAACTAGATATAGAAAACATTACCAATTTAGCAATATTTTTTTTATTTTCCCTGACCATGTAACTCTTTTTTTTCAAACACAACATACAAGAAGCTCAGATATGGCAATGACATAGTATTTTTTTTTTTTCCTTTCGTTTTACTGGACACGCCGCATGGTGTGTCAAACACGGTTTTTTGTGTCTTTGGCGTACATGTGTCCGTTATGGACACAGCATCCCAGCGACATATGTCTGTACTTCTTAGGTTGCTCCCAAGATCAGTGCATTTACGATTGATTTTAGTAATGTCATCATTAATGCATCAGGATGAGAATACAGTGCAAAATAGACACAATCAAAAAACATACATCTATGCCAAAACTTATAAAAGGGATTATAAGACCAGAAGCAAGATCAGTAACAACCAAACATGAAATATACATTTAATCATGCACCTTTATGCCCACTATACTTAGAAGAATCAGCTCATTCTCAGGAAGATTCCAGTTATCTCTATTTTCAACATCAGGAACCTTTCCTACTTCAAATAACCGGTACGCAAATGCTACACAGCGTAGGCTAGCTTCAGCCATATCTTCAATTGACGTCTTAAAGTAGTTTATCTGCCAAGACAATAAATATTAGCAACATATTATCTTCTGTGCAATTAAATTGTTGTGCGAAAATGAAGCCTTACCTTGTCAGCATTCATTTCTTGAACCAAACCATCAGAATCAAGCCAAAATGTGCAGGATGCTAGGACTAATTCAGCAGCCCCTTTCCAATGGATATAAACCTTAGCATCTGGCTGTAGTAAGCAGGCAAAGTAATATAACTGTTATTCAAGAAATTGTTTGCAGGAGTACAACAATATACTATAGTGATGCAGATACAAAAAACAAAACTTGAATTAGAAGATGACAAAATTGCAACCATAATATAGAGAATATAGTAACATTTCAGTCTTTGATACAAAAAAGAAAATTTCATAATCATAAAAATATTTCTAATAGATGCACTCCATAGAAGACAGGAACTATCTGAAATAATGTTTAGAAGCTGTTGATATGACAGTTTAAGCAATACATGCTTATTGCTGAAATTTTCGTCTTCAATATCCTTCTTGGCAACCCATGCAAAAGGGAAGTGGAGATTAAATAAATTGACCATTAGTTTTTTCGAAGAGAAGGAATCCATAAGAGACTATTCTAATCTATGAAGCACAGACACTTTGAAGTGAGTGTCGTGTCCGGATTGTGTATGTATCAAATACCGACACAACACGACACTTGCCGACTGGGCCCCCTTAGGTGGCAACAGCCTCAACTGGGGCTGCTGCTGACGTCGGCAGCCCAGGCTCCGGCGGCAGCAACTCCGGCTGGAATTGTTCTTGCTGTTAACAGCTCTGGCTTAAGCTGTAGTGGGTGGTGAAGCCTGCATGACTTGCAGGCAGCAGCGGTGACGAAAGATGAAGGTGGCGGAGGCCGCGAAAGAAGAAGGCGACGGTGGTAGTAGAAGAAGGTGGCGGCAATAGAAGAGGGCAGCGGCGAGGATTAGAATTTCTTTGTTTATGATTAAGATTAGGTCTAATATTAAATAAAGGGCTAAGATTCCATAATCTTTCTTATAAAATACGATATCAATATTATTGATAGAGAGCAGCTACATATATACGGAGCTAAATAGTGGATACTACCCATAACGGGTCTATACCCAGTCAACCAAAAACCATAGTAATCTAACAATCATCAACATTCAAATGTAATCCATTAAGAGTAAAAGATTCTACTGACAGCAACCATCCACTAACTGAACCATGGCTATTGAAATGTAATATTTGTCCCATGAATCAAGTAGGATAACACGGCAAGGAATATTTGTTAAATAGTTAAATTCTCAGTATGACTCTAGGCATCAATTTAGGAACTAAAGAAGAGAGAATATTTAAAAAAAAAAAAAATTTGACAAGATTAGAACTAATGCATTTTTAAGAAGGTGTATAATAAGTTATTACCGACTGTATTGCAACCCCACCGCGTTTTTTCTCAGAATTAAAGGGGAAGAGAGAAAGAACAGAAGATTTTGATCTGGCATCAGCAAACTTCATCCCCAACTACAAAAGGTCACCAATTCATTGTTCAGCTGTTGGGGGGAAAAAATCAAGAAATAAACAACAAAACTGCATAACTTTCATACCTTAACTCCCCAAGAAAGAATAGCCTTTTCGGTAGGTGAACCAGTAACCTCGATAGATCCACCATTCTATTAGAGATGGAATCTTAAAATTAGAAACGATGTCTCCTAAATTTGTATAAATAAAAGTACTTGGATCCAAAGAAAGTTGGCAAAGAAAGACAAAAAGCATAATAGCTTAAGATATCTTGTAAACTATTCAACATCTTATACATAATCTTTTAGGGTACTTATTGTAACTAAAGGGTGGTCTAATTAATACCAGCATTAATGAGAACATGACAATAAAGAAGCCCAAAATACATCAGCAACAACACTAAGCCAACATTCTACAAGGGTAATGGCAATCACCTAACCTGAGGCTCAAAGACATCCCCAGTAGTATTTTGTGCAATGCCATCAAACAACAGAGAGGATGCAGCAGAAACCAACTGCTTATCATTATCTGAAGGATCTATCTTCACCCCACCAACATAAGCAGCCACAACAGTCATCTATAAAATGAAGTAAACTGTTTAGTATTTAAAAAAAAAAAAAAAGAAAGCAAGTTTGTAAATCAGAAATACATAAAAGACATCAAGGATTAAAAAAGCAAATCTGAAACTCCATTTACTTAGGATAAAAAGTTTTAAACCTCGGAATCAGTATTGGCCTATAGCCTACTCCAATTACTTAGGATAAAAGAGTAAGCTACTGTTGTAATCAGTATTGGCCTATGGTTTATAGTATCGGAAATCTAGAGGAACATAAAAGGAACGGGTACGAAGTGGATATCAGTACTGCCATATTTGTAGTTGTTTTCTTCTTTTGGATACGAATACGGATATTGTTTGGGTATTTACGTCACTATTCATTTGATATAACTGAAAAAAATTCTGATGGGTCAGGATGTTAAATGGATATTATTAATTATGACAGTACCTTTGCAGGAAAAATGAAATCAATATCAGACACGCCATATCGGCAATATCAAAATATTGACGGTACATAGGAAATAGTCTAACGTATTGGGTACCTGTTAATCTTATACTATATTCACTATTGGTATTAGACAATATTGAAAAACTTGCTTCAAATGTCACAGTTTTATCTTATAAGTCAGCAATACAACATTTTGTACAAATTATGGATTATAAGTTGCATCTAATTTTTTAAGAACTGGAATACTTGATTTAGAGTAAGAGTTCCAGTCTTGTCACTGCAGATTGTTGTTGCTGATCCCATTGTTTCACAAGAAGAGAGCCTCCGCACCTGTGACGCCAACATACCAATTCAGAATTTATAACTAACACGAAGCAAATATTTATTACCAAATATACATACCAGGGCTTTGTCTTGCATCATCTTTCGCATCGAGTATGCAAGTCTGCAATGACAACAGCAGTAAGAGAGAATAAGCAAAGCTGAATTCTAACTAGGAGAAATCTCAAATAAGCAACATACTTACGTCAAGGTTACAGCCAATGGAAGCCCTTCAGGAACAGCAACAACCACAATAGTTACCTGGCCACAGTGAAGAAAAAATAAGCTAAACTAAAAAATATATATAAGTTTGCTAATATTCAATATAAGTACATACTGCAATTGTCAACATCTTGACAGCTCCATTTAATGCTGCCTTTACACTTGTCTCTCCCTTGCTAAATTGAACACTTCCATCTGGATTTGTTGTATTCCCGGTAAAGTATCTATATATGTAATTAAAAATACTTAGTATATATCAATAAGAAAATACCTAAAATTTAAACCTCAGTTACTCTTTACCTGGTCCAGAGAACAAAAAGAACAACACCAGCAACTGTGAGCCCTACAATACCAATGAAAGTAGCAACCCCATTTAATCGCACCTGTTAAGAATAAATTATCAATTTCAAGACCGGCAAATCAAATGGACCATAGCTATATATGTTCAAAGGAAATTTAATACCTGTAAGGGAGTTTCTCCACCATTATCCTCTGATATGTTAGCCATTAGTAAACCCCACTCGGTGTTAATTCCAACAGCAGTAACCTAGGAAAAAAAATTGTGTAAAGGCACAAAACCACTTGTTAAAAAACTGATAAAACAAGTAGCACAAAAGAACTATACCAACTACAAAGTAAGATTTTTTTTTTTGTGTGTAAAGTAAGATCATACTTTTACTAATGGAAAGACAAATCAAATGGAATTGGTTTTGCCTTGCATCATCTACTTTCCGTTGGTAAAAGTATCTAGACACTTCAAATAGATTTGCTTGTATTTTCTAATTTGCCTTACTTTACACTGAATTTAACTAAAAAAAAAATTAGAAGAACAATGACATATGAATCTCTTTATTTAGGCCATCCTGAAGCTTGCCGTCGAGGTGTCAACCCTTCCTGGCCCCAGACAATAGCTCAGTCCATAAGGTCTGGATCAAGACCAGTTCAAGGGCCACACCTTAAAGGTCGAGGACAGTCATGTCTCCACTTGCATGAGAATTACCCATTTCCACGTGCATGAATAGTAATTTGAACACTTCAAAAGATATCCCTTTACCAATATAGCAATACTACAATTACAGTCCCATATAAATAAAGCCAAGCCTTTGGCCAGCCTATTGGAATGACCCACCTCCAAATTTAAATAGGATCAGCCTGAGAGCCTGACTGGAGAGGGCAAACCCAAAGACCACTTGGGTGGGATTAGGGCTCAATGTTGTGCAAGCTCAAGGAGGGAAGCAAGTTTTAGGATCTAAAAAGGAGGGGCGAGCTAGAGTCATACATAGGCCCGGACCTAGAAAGCCCGTCATCCTCCCCGCCCATGATTTAACGCCATTTGATTGGCATTCATTATGGCGCTAATATCTTTATCTTCATATATTATTTAACTTACTTATCTTTAGTTGTTTAGTGGCCATCATCAGATTACCAATCCATAACCCGACTTAATAGATAAATCATAAACGTCCCCTAGACCTTTTACACACTACACGAGACAGTTAACCCAACTTAATAGATAAATCATCAGATTACCAATCCATAACCCGACTTAATAGATAAATCTTAATGCCCTTTGCTTTTTATAACTCCTCGAGACGGTTCTATTTTACTTATTTCATTACCTTTCCTTATTCTAAGGCTTAAATTGGAGAATTGAACACAGAAGTTTGTTTGTATCTATGATTTGCATGCATGGGATGTGAGTGCTGTTCTCTGACACATATGTGGAGTCAGCAATTGTCCAAAATCCAAATAATAGCATATGGTTGTATATGTTTATTCAGCAAATTATATGTATATTCAACCAGTTATTATAATTGACACCTACAACTGTATGTGATATGGACAGTTATTCATATACTGGTAGTTGAAACATCTATAAAACAAAAAGCTTTTTCCAAAGGGGAGATAACATACTTCATCATATATAGTTCTAAGGTGAGTAACGTTTTACACATGTTTACGTATTATACATGGATGCACACATACCATGCCTGGGTGTACAGAATATGCCAATTTTTGATTGAGGGAAATGTTATTGTACATATTGTTCCCCAATGAGAATTGAGATTCTCAAAGACTTTTCTGCAGTCCATTTTATAAGTCATTATCACATCCCACCAAATTCTTGAAGTAACTAAACAAGGCCAGTGCATAAAATGAATTCACACTGACTGCAATATCATGTTAGGAAAGATACACTGTTAAAGTGCTCCATCTAGAAAGCAAAAAAAAAAAAAGCATGATATTAGACTGTTCAGAAAATTTAGAATCTTAATTCCGCGAGCAAATAGCACAAGATCAACAGCATCCCCTGGGACATCCATATGAGGAAAGCTGCAAGCAGTTGACAAATTTCTTGCAAACTCTGTGAAAACAGGATTTATATGCATCGTGCTAGAAGGTTTTCATGTTTGTCTCACCCAAATAGACAATGAAAATGCTACAATACGACCCCACAAGTATAGCAAAGCAAGACATTGCAAGCTACAAAATTAGAGAGGAGATTTCAACATATTGGTATGTAACATTCGCAGCATATGCAAGGTTTTCAGATTTTTGATAATAGGTTCATTTCTGATGGGGGTTCATCTATCAGACATTGAATATCGAACAATACTTAGGAAATATGAACTCTATCAAATGTTCATAGTGTTGCGGAAAGCCCTCCAAAATTATGTATCAGCCTATGTATCATCCATATATGCCAATATTTTAAGAACATAAGTGAAAATTTCTTAACCTAATTCCTGACTTATAATGTCAAAAACAATCATCGCTAACAGTTAATCCCACAGCAAATCAACTCTGCTTCTATAACAACAAACTTACCAACATGATACCACAGCCATCAACTACCTTGCATCCAGATATAAAAAAGGGTGCCTTCTGATCCTTGTGAACCTGAAATGGACATCACTAGTTTAGTAATTATTTGTGTTTCATAATATATTAGAAAAAAGAGTTTCGTAAGAATAAGAACCCTCACATGCTTGCTTTCACCAGTCATACTGGATTCATCAATAGATAGGGAATGGCCAGAAATTAAAATACCATCAGCAGGAACCTGAAAAACCACAGTCAAGTAAATAGAATATTAATTTATATTCCTATGACCAATGCGGAAGGCTTAATCAAACAAGACCAAACTTTGGACTCCACACCTGATCACCAATTTTAAGCGGAACAACATCGCCAACTACAAGATCAAATATAGAGACCTCAGTCCTTCTACCACCTCTGACCACCTGGTTAGCAGACGTAATAGTTGCAAAAAGATTCCACAGTTGAAAATAAAGTTACCCAATTTAATGAAGAATGCTTGTGATCAATAGTACACACCTCTACTTTTATATTACGTTTCTCCTCATTGAGGTTTTGAAATTGTAGCGATTGCCTGTAATCGCTGATAGCTAAAGAAAAGGGAAGATTCAAGAGGGAAAAAACAGTATATCACATCAATAATATCCTATATCAGGTTGAGACAAGAACTGAAAACAGAAAATCAATTATAACAGACCCCTTAAAACATTGTACACTTAAAACCAACGTTAAAGAGACACTAGGCACTGGAATTAAACTGACAATGATCATTAACTATGAAAAGTTGCAGAGCTCATGCTACAAAATGCAGGAACATTTTATTTAAGGAGAAAAAAAGAAACTGCCTCATGAAGAAAGAAACCAAGCATTTGAAATTTGCAAATTAACTAATAGCATCATGGTTTGGTTCAGGTAGAGCTCGTTTAACCTAGTCCCTGAAGCCTATAAAGTATAAGCAGGACTTTCTGTACAAGACTGGCAAAGGACCCTAACTTGAATACACTCTTTTCTTTGGATGAAAGAGTGGGGAAAGCTCCTCCAAATTCCACTAATGAGAATTACTAATGAGAATTAACAAAACAAAAGAAGGTGAAAAACGATATTAAACAGCATGATTTATGGTATGGATGAATTGTATCAGCAATGCCAAAAATATAGGCAAAGTATCAGTGGCATTGGAAATATTGACACCAACACTATAGGTTATATCTTATCTGATACCCTAATATCTAATATGATACTCGCCATACGTATCAATATCGGCCTATATTTAAAACCTTCATATGAATAGTCACTCAATTCACGATAAATACAAAAAACATCATAAAAACAGGAAGAGGGTCATATATAGAACTAGAAGTCCGTAGCCAAGACAATTTTTGTAGGTGGTTCTGATGGAGATATAGGAATTTTATCTGTTTAGATTTTATTGTTAAAAATCTTCTTAGATTTGATTTTATTGTTTTGGATTTTACTAGATTTTAGTTGTTTTCTATTTGATAAGGTTTATAAACATAATTTTTAGATAGATAATAAGATGTTAAAATTAAAATTAAAACCCTTTATGTTCTTAACAATGGTGATTTGCTAATTAATAATTAAAATTGTCAATGTGGATTCATTTAGAGTAGGTGAAAAATTACCTGAGTGCAAGGTCTAAATCCATCTTCATCTTTTATTCGCAATTTCCCGCAAATTCTGATAAAACCCTAATTTTTTCCCCAAAATCCACCAAAATCCCCAATTTCAACCATGAAACTGAATTCAGCTTTCACGCTATGTCAAATTTCTCTTCCATCTTTTCTATTTTTATTTCAATTTTAGTTTATGAAAAAAAGGATAGAGATCAGAAAAACAAAGAACTAGAAAAGGGGCAAAAAATTGCCAAAAAAATAAGAAAAGTGAAAATTTTCTTTAAAAAATCAAAGTTTCAATCAACTTCCTTCAACATCAGCCCCAATCAACTTCCCCAACCCTATCAACAATGCCATTAAAATCTTGATCCAATCATTGTTTCTCCAACTATCTCCAAATCCCTTCGGTAGCTAGATCAACCCCAAGGCTTCGCTGACTTCTTATGCTTCCATCGAACTCGTAGACCGCTCTCGAAGTCCCATCAAGCCCCTCATCGATTTTCGATCCGACATCTAATTCCCCCCGTCGCTAACTTCTTTCATATCCAAACCGAGCTTTGCCAAGAGCTACTTCGCCTCGATAACCGCCCATTGAGATCTCATATTCAAACCTCTTTCATCATTATTAAGTTAACCACCCCACCTCTGACCGTCGGACCCTTGCCAACTCTCTCTCATCTCCGATTCTTCTTCCTAGATTGTAGCCAACTCTGATTGCCACTACCCCCTATCCCCTCGCCTTTCATAGTCGCATCAACCACCGGTCCCATTGTTATCGGCCCTTTATTAGTCGAATTGACTCATTATTGTTTCTTCACTTTGAAATCAGGAAAACATTTTTAGTTTATTGGATCTAATTTGACGCTCACCCACCTCATTTTCAATTGCAAATCCAACTTGAACTATATCTAATCGGGACCAGTAGTTCCAAAGCCAACCCACGTTCCAGTGGACTTTCAATTACAAACAGTTGACTAGAAGTAGGCCCGTTTACACAGCAACAGATCCATTAAGAGTATTCTCAGCTTTTAGAGGTCATCAAAAGTTCAAACCAAGTCATATTTGAAACAGTCATTTTCCAATCATACCCAACACCTGTTAGAGTTATTCCGGAACTTCCATAAGAGATTATTAGCTCTCATTTTGAATAATCCTTTGAAGAATTTTACATAATCACGTTTGGGCATGAACTATTCACCTCCTCATGTAAAATCTGACTTGAACTGAATTTTCAATCACTAAATTCTTTGCAAATATTATTGAATTGCAATCATTTGTTACCAATATGGTCAATTGCTTCTTTCTAGTGATATGCACAATTGCTTACTATTTTTCATCAAGTTATGATTGCATAACATTTGCATATTTAACCATTGAGTTATTTAGAGATTTTAAGTATCATTTAGTGCATGTATTTAGTTTGCTTGTCTATAATTTTGCACTATCACCTGCATATTTGGTTGATTTGCAATGCATGGTCCTTTCTAGGTTTGGTTGTAAATATCTCACTTTACCACATGATTTAGTCATCATTTAGGGACAGATAGGTCTAATTATATCTATAATTTGCCTACTATTAGAGAGACATTGTAAGAAAAATTTTGGTTTAAAGATCTTATATATGATGGTTATTCCTCTCTTCGTATCTTTATTGATTGGTTGATTGATATGAAGTGTTATTTCAACTGTTATGAGATGTCTGGAAGGCGTAAGTTTTAAGGAGAAGACTAGTGAAATAAGCCAAAAAGTTTTAGATTTCATGGAAGATAGTTCGTGAGGCATACACTAGGCAACCTATAAATCCATAGGAAGAGATTAAAGATGGACTCATAGAGGAGTACCTTTAGAAGCATCATAGGAATCATTTTATTGGTAAGTTGGAAAGAAAATTCACTCTAAATGTTAGAATACAATGCTCTATGAGTGAGAAATACGAACTCTAAGTGTACCCTTATCAAGTATTCCAAGTGCAGTGAATTTTGGCATTAAGACATGTACCCCTCGAAAAGTCAAACACATGGATATCATGTCTATTGATCATGTTGACGATTCAAGAGTTGCTAAGAATATATGTTTCTAAGGATAGTATAAGTATAGTTGATGATCCACTATTAGAATCTAGCAGGCCTAGTCTTGTTGCAAATACCCCCACTCCTTATGTGGTTCCATGTGATATTGTTAACAATATCCATATTTATAAGAAAGAACTAGTAATGTTTAGGATGCCGTAGCAGAGCCTAGTGCACTCCCCACATCATACTAGGTATTCACTTTCAAAACATACGAGGGCAAAACCGAACATGAGATAATTGATACTAGTGTACTACTAGTGAGTCTTTAAGACTTCTTCCTATGTTTTGGAAGGTTAATCCCAATATTACATGATCTAGCAAGCTTTTAGAGTTCCTTTTCGGGATTCATCAAGTTCCTACAGAGTATAGGAATATTATATCAAGAGTGTGATGTGCGCCCCCTAGAAAACCTATATATTTCTTTATAGGAGTTACACCACGTGAATCTGTTGCACTGTATTTGTTAGTTACGCATAATGAGATTTCTAAACAGATAGCAATTTGCAATAATGAGTACAAATTTGTTACACATCTACACTATCTTAAAGGAATTTGTTGTTAAAAATAAGGTGATGGTTTCAGTTCCCCCTGAGAGATTCCCTCCGATAATTGTGAGGAAACTGCATATCCTATAAAGCTTTAATACGGATTGCTTCCACCACCTGTGACCTGGATATTTTGCAGGATCCTCATATTGACTCGATTTTCAATTAGGCTCATTCGATTGTGTCCAATGCAAAGTGCCTTTCTAGATCTATTACCATCTGAAGTTGATTAGACACAAAGCCCAGTTCCAAATATACCACCTTGGTTCAGACTTGAAACTCGAGCGACGGATCCTCGACCACCACCATAATATGATTGAGATACTTCGTGCAAGGATGTTAATCAGTTCAACCTAAGCATGTTTAACATTTTTATCACCACATTCATCGAGGATGAATGTTTTGAAGCCGGAAAGAATTGATGAATATAATAAAGGTCAGATGTCCAGATCTGATTAGGAATTTCATTTGATTGAGATTTTATTCTTGAAAATCTTCTAAGATTTGATTTGTTGTTAGGGATTTTACTTGATTTTTATTATTTTTATTAATAAAGATTGTAGATAGAATTTTCAGACATAGAATGAGACGCTAAAATTAAATTCTTTTTTGTTTTTAGCATGGTAATTTACTTAATAAAAACTAAATATTTCATCGTGCACTTGTTGAGAGTAAGTGAGAGATCACCTTGATACAAAGTCTAAATCCATCTTTTATCTTTTATTTTATTTCTAATTTCTCCCAAATTCCCACAAAAACCTAATATGTTCTTCCTTAAATCCACCAATATCCCCAACTTTTACCACCAAACCCCAATTCAACTTTTGTGTTGCGCCAGGTCGCCACTCCCATCATATGTGAACACATTGGTATCAATAACAAGATAGTAAAGTTATGAGCTTCTGTGTATCTTTTCTAGGAGATTTAGTAGAGTATTCGGAAAGATATTATTTAATTGTGGGGAAAATCAAGCCTACTACCTTGCTTGATATCAATTATTTGTGTTCTGAGCTAGAATTTGGATAATCCACAAAAAAAAAAAAAAAAAAAAAAAAATCATCGGAAGGTTGTAGTTAACATTGTTTGATATCTTAAAGGCTCTCTGATACTTCAGTGCTAATAATATAATTTTCATGTAGATGCTTAGGAGAGAGTTACATATAGGGGTGTGTGCTGGTGGATGAGGTTGTTGTTGCTTGTGTTTTTTTTTTTGGTGGGGAGTTTTTGTGTGTGTGTGTGTGTGGGTGGGTGGGGGGGTTGAGGTTGGTTAGATATAGTATGCAAGAAACAAGGGTACCAGCAGTGTGCTAAAGGGTGTCTTACCACAGACCATAATCTAAGATTAATTAGTTATATAAGAAAAAAGGTCAATGAAATGGTGAGAACGCAATTTGCATTTTATAATGTACAATCAGAGTCTCAACTAGACAGAAGCACCATAAATTAGTGCCGAGTTCCTAACCAAGGAAAGTCTTACAAGCAAGGTGCTTGGCAAATGCAAGATTCACTAATAGTAAGGCCAACCTCATGAATGATTCAGTTTAAGCACAGGAAACCATAAGCGAACTCGTAAAAATTGTGCTTGACTATAAACAAATCTATTGAAAGATGACAGATTTGTTAAGGATTAATATTAATGGGCTTTTAGCATATATACCCTCACATTTTGGAGATATAACGTATTTCCTTATTGATATTTACATGTACGTCCCTGTTTTTTATTATTTTGAAGGTCTGCCTTTTAACATGTAGGAACCCATCCAAATTTCAATCTAGTTTTATGATGATAGGGTGAATCTAGCTTAAAATTATCGATTTTAATCATTTTGACGAGTCATCTCTTTAAGATATCAACTTTGGCGCTTGGCTATATTAAGATATATGACTATTTTTTTTTTTATTTGTGCTCGTATTGATAGATTGAGCGATCTCATCATATGTGTTGCCAAGATCAGACCATCCAAGCTTTAATAAATATGAAAATAATTATTAATTCGACTTAGATGAACCTAGATAAAGGGAGGATATTTTTTCAAAACGATTAGAAAGCAAGACATATATGAAAATATTAATAAGACAAGGAAAAATATGTAATTTATGAAAAACTAAAGGATATGTATGCTAAAATCCCTTTAATTCCAAGGCATAACATAAACCCTTAGAACTAAGAAGTAACATTTCTCAACAAAACAAGGAACATAAAATGGCTTTCGCTGTTGCTTACTCTTTCTTTCAGTTGCACCATCACAAATATATCTTGTGTTCATTGTGGCTATCCCAAATTACACAAGCAAAAAGAATAAACACTTTTTAGGAGACAGAAAATTCTTATGAAGCACAGGAGACACAAAAGCAATATGTGAAGAGGTATTTAAAAAGCCTTTTCATAGACTATTACCTACCACAGCATCACAGTGACTAATGTTATAACAATAAAATGTCGTAATCATTCCCATGACAAATCAAAGAAGAAAATATCCGCAAGGTAAATTTAGTTTAGGAGAGATACAATGTCCCGAGCATAGATATACAAAAAAAAAACTGAATATTACATGTAATAAGAAACACATCTCAGACACCTTACCTGTAACTGTGATCACAATAAAAACAGCAAAAGCAATGCTTCCACCGTCATACCACCCTTCTTCTAAACCCTAAAATGAGCAAACAGAATAAATATCTTACAGAAAGTAAAATTAATATGTGTGTATATAACCATGGAGTGCTGATAATCAGATAGAAAGCGTGGTACATTGATTGTATAAACAATTGAACAACTTTCAAAATCAAAATGATAACAATAATAAATTTAATATTTGCATAATAAAGGCTAGAACTGGCAAGCTAGAGAAAAATAGCATCTCATTTTGCAAGTACTGTCTAGCCTCTGAATCAAAATTGCTCAAGACCATCAACAAAAAGAAAATTCATATAACTTGATGCTAATCCCAAAACTAGAATTTAAGCTCAAACTAAAAAGACTGTGGTTTAAATTCCCCGGACAGGTACCAGTATGGGCTGATGGCTTATGATATAGAAAATCAGTAATATCATAATCTCATATCGCAAAATTCGCAATATCGGAAGTGATATTATAGGAACTAAATCGTGACGGATACCTCAAAATCTAGTAAAGTATTCATTTTATGTATTGGTGTCAACCTGATTTTTAAACATTGATGAAGACCAATAAGACATCACAAGCTCCTAAAAAGGAATTCACAATGTGAGGATAGGTCTAATAGTTATTTTTCTAGTAAGATAGTGCCTGTTTAATAACAGATGACAGCACAGACCAAGTTTATTTTGGAAATGTTGTCATTTCGCAGCTCTCTAAATCAACCAGACATTCCCATTTTTCTCTATGAAATCTTTTTTTGGGAAAAAACCTCAAAAAGCAATTTCTTTTTCTGCCCCTTTGGGGTAAATATGGCTCCAATTCAATTGATCCTGTACATTAACTGAGAAATTTTAGCTTGGAAGAGAAATGAGTGAAACATGAGAAGTATCAATCTGCCGCTTAAAAACAGAAAATTTCCTAATACTAATGGAAAAGCAGAGAAGCTTTGATAGACAATTCCAGACATTGGATAAACTCTATACATATATTGTACTCTATCATAAACTACATGGTTGACACAAAACTTATATCTAGATATTAATGAGCTGAGTGACTATGCTAATTTCTGATAATAGCGCCGGAGCGTGGGGTGTGGTTGACTTCTACGATTGGGTAGACAGCATAACCAAGAAGAAAAAAATAGCAGCAATGCACTGGTTATACTATAAACAATAAGCTTTGCATGGTGCTAAGATAATAACAAAACCAAAACCATACGCACTACTAAACAGACTTGTTTCATTTATTTCATTACCAGCTTATATTATATTTTCAAAATAAACATAATTCATCCCTTTGTTCTAAATATAGGTTGTGTCATACAATATATCTGCACAAAAATTCTAAGGCTATGACAGCAATTATTGATGTTTTAGATTTTAGGTCTAAACCAGCTGATATGTCGGATATCAGAAGCTAAATTATATTAAAAAATCACAAGGAAATGAACCGTATCAATGACAGGATAAATTTGTTTTAAGGTTTTGGGGAATGTATATGGTTAATTATGAGATGAGCCACTTGATCATGCCTATCTTTCATTTCACATCAACATGTACAAGACAACAATGGATTGTCTAGAGGAGACAATAAGATCTCCTCTAGACAATCCATTGTCATATCAGATATGAGACCAATTATAAAAAAAAAAAAAAATTTAACCCATCAAATCACAAATTAGGCATGCGTGAATTCTATCTGTCAAATAAACAAATAGATGAAGCACTGTGCAGATATTGTAGAACAAAATTCACCTCTGTCTTTATGCCCAATATCAAAGAGATAACAGCAGCTACAATCAGGATGATGAGGGTTAGATCTTGACAAGCTTCCCATAAGAAAACCTAAAGCATTGCAGTAATGCTGTTAGCTTACATCAATGCTAAACCAATATAGAAAGAGAAAAATGACTATCTTGATGAATGATACCAAAAATGTCCTTCCTTTCTTCTGTGGATATGTGTTAGTTCCAAATGTGTTTTTTCTATGCAATAGGTCTGCATCATCTCCACTAATTCCCCCATCAGTATCGGTCTTTAATGCTTTTGCTAGCCCTTTGACCTACAGCACAAAAGAACTGTCAACGACATGTAGCATGATATATAAATTATTAAAATATAGTTAAATAAGTACTTGCCCCTCCATATTCTTGTAGAGCAGAAAAATCATGATCTCTCGTAATCGTTGTGAGATGCTCCACTCCAACCAGAAAACCCTCAGCCGGACCAGCAGATATTCTTCCAACAGCACCTGTTTGCAATTGCACGAGATGCATTTATCAAAGCCCAAACAGCTCTGAGAAAAACTTGACAACAACAGTACATATAATGACAAAAGCACCAATATATACATACAAACACAGCAGGTCAGCTACAGAGCATAGCTCAAATTTGTGGAGTGGAAAAAATTGTTTAGGTTAAATTGATTGGCCATCAACACAACACCCGCTATAAACTGGTGTTAAACTAATGGCAACAGCTATGAGCAAATATTGACATGCATTTTGTGCTCATGCAGAGCAATTTACAAAAATTTCTAGAATAAGATGTCAAAATGACTAGGGAAGAAAATAAGATTTTGCATAGGGAACTACAGTTATAAGCTACAATAGTAAGGGCCCAAGCGCAGTGCATAACCATAGGATCAAGGACATGGTAGAGAAAGTTCTTAGGAATTTGTGGCAGTCTAAATACAATATAATCTGAATATAGGTCCAATTGTTACCTGGTTTCTCTCTTTCCCCAGCTTCCCCAGCCTCCTTGAAAAGAAGTGCTGCCTGAAAAGTCAAATTTAGGACATAAAAAAAAATAAAAAATAAAAAGTAGCAAGAACATATATAAAGTCGCTCAACCATAACAAAAATAATACCCGTATCACTTGAGCATGTGCCCGGATCTTCCTTCTGAGTGTCTCTTTCTCTTCCTCCCTTTTTAAGTCTAGTGTGTATCTAAATCGACGAGAAGCATTTAGGACAAGTGCTGCTTGCTGTCAGAAAACAAAAGTAGTCATAATTACTATAATCAATCATTAAAATAAAGATTAAAGTGGAAATTTTTAACAAAAAAGATACTTTTTGGTGATGATGGCATGATAAGAATATAATTATCTAATGTGACTAGCTTTTTCCCCCACAAGACCAGAACAAACATAACAGCTCATGAGGACGATGACAAGCAGGGACAGAACTATTTTTGCATACTGCACCAATTATTCATAGTTTCATTAAGGTGAATATCTGTATTCCAAGCAAGCTCTTGTATATCCTCTCCTACAATTTCCCTCCACGTCACAAACTTGGGCCCTCTGCTTACCCGTATGTGCTGGACTTTTGACATTAATGCCACACCAATACTAATGAAAAGGTGAGCTTGAATCACATGAAAAGCTTTGGTTTGGAGGGAGTGGTCCAAAACTGGGAAATTCCAAGTTCGAAAGTAGGGCCTTTATCCACACCAATAAACACACACACATGCGCACACACGCCCTTCCTCCAATGCCAAAAAAAGAGAGAGGGCAAACAAACAAGTGTTTTACCTTTTGCAATTACTGCATCCTTAATGTCCCACGCCATCCCGTCATGATAAAAATATAAACATATAAAAGTTTCATTGGTATATAAATTTTCTATAAGCCCCTGCTTTTCCATAAGGAAATATGATTTACTTATGATTGAGATAAATATATGCAACAACAAGAAAACTTAAGACTCTTAGGATTAATCAAATAGGCACTAACACATTAAGAAATGAAAGGATCAGGAACTCCAACAATAAACAATATGCATTTTAACACCAATTTCTCATAGTTCCATTTAGCTATTGGCTCTTATTGACAAGGAACAAGTAAATGTCAAAAAAATATGTGGAAAAAATGTAAAACAATAACATCAAAATATGAGGAAAGCATGATTTTTACACCCAAAAAAAAAACTGCTAATTGTATCTCCTACCTATCATGGAACTACTTTACCCAAAAGCTCAAACTTTATGGTTGTTGACCAACATGTACCGAGCAAATTTAGCACTTAAAATGCCCTTCACACGGGCATTCGGACGAAGTGGAGAAGCATCTAGTTTTGAACTTTGTTTGGAAGGGTAGAACAAATCGAGGTAAATAAATATATCTTTTATTTTTAATTTGACAATGATGAGGTCTGAACCCGAGATATGTTAAAACATCGAGCTCCATATCAGACTAGGAAACTACTATATCCCTAAGCTTAAGCTTCTGTTTTTTTAGGCTAACAATGTCTATCAAGTTAAGTTAGCACTTAAAATTTCCTATTATTTATTTTTTCTTATACGAAAAATGGATTTCGATTTACTCTTGGCTGTATGAAATGCACTTTCGTATATCAATTTATCATCTTTTACCATCCTTTACATGTTCCCCCATGCCTAATGAGAGTATGGAGGTTGCCAAGTGGTCTTAGGATTACAAGAAGGCTCTCTCTTGTCCATAATATCCTCGGTAGAAAGTTAACACTAATTATGTAAGGATTGATGTCCGGTCAATACTCGATCAAACACAAAACTCGTCAAAAACCTTCGTGAATCCTTCTATATAACTGACCCTATCTAAATAGTAAAAGCAGTAAATGATGATTCACGTATTTTATTTTATAGTAACAAATTTGCAATAATGTTTCCAAAACCATTGTTGAAACAATTTTAGCTAAGCATTATCCTTAAAAAACGTATTCTACAAAATAAAAGTTTAGACCACTAGATTGTTTCCCCTAAAATATAATAAGAGTAAAGCTACAATGTGATTAAACTCAATTTACTAATCAACCAACCCACCGCTTCAAATAATTCCAATTACTCAATCCATGAAATTAAAGCAATCCTGAAATTACTACTTCAGTAAAATTCTCAGAATCATCCAAACCTCGACTGTAGCTATGATTCTATTTTGATTGCTTGTACAATTAATTAACTATATTGCAATCCCACTTTAGCTTGTAATAGATTTTGGACTGTGTTCATCATGCGCTTGCTTGAGAGCAAGCCATGTTTACCAAACACTTGATTGTCGATACAATTCTTAGCTTCCGATATGATTGGCTTGTTTATGGAAACCCACATCCATTCCACAACTGCACATAGCTACGCTTCTAGCCTCCTTCCACTAACATTCAGCGTCCATCCTCTTTTTACCAGCTCGCTCTCAAGATATATGTTCCTTTTAGATTGCTTTCAAAAAGAGAACATAATTACATCCATCAATGTAGTCATTATCCTACAAGATTATCAGCCTCAACTTCAGAAGAAGACTAGTTCAAGGGGCTAACAGGAGCTATACCCCAAAATATAATTAGATGAAGAATTCCTCCGCATAAACTTTAATTTATTATTTTATTTCTCCCAAAATGGGTCCGTCCAAATTTTAAAAGGAATATTTATTAATCATATTCACTATTTTGATACTTTAAAAGTAAGATGGCCTACAATTTCATATTCCTCACTGAATTGCTTCACGCTTCCTGAAATCACTATGATGATAAAACATGGACTAGGAGATGGTAATAGTAGTTAATCTAACACAAGGATGTCGTTTATGTTGTGGAGTTTTATGTATCACTGGTCCAGACACTCAATCCCGGACCACGTCAAGCTTCTTCAGCCAATGAATTTATGCATGCCACTTTTGCAACCACTATAGTAGCATGTGTATGTCTTGCCCTTACATTGTTCCCTCATCATCGTTGGTTTCCAAAGCAACGCCTCCAAGACAGTGTATCCAGAGGACAGACCTACTTGCCACTGACCAGATGAAGTTCTTTACTCTTCTATGGAAGTGGACATGTTCTACGTCCCTCGTTTCTATTCACTACCTTCGTTGGGACCACAAGAGTGATGTCAATGTTCATATTCACCAAAATTGAAATACAGGCCTCTTTTGCCCTATTAGCCATACGTAGATTCCGTTTGTTTATTGAGCAATCTTCCAATATATCTCCCTACTCTCTCCAATGAGTTAGTACAAAGGGCAATGAATGTCAAGCTTTCCGCACTTGTCACACAAATCCTCGAATCTCAATGCCAATATGAAGACAGAGGCTTCTGTTCTCCAAATGAACAGAGAAGTTCATCTCATGCAACAAATGGATAGACAAAGAGTCAATACTTCCAAAGGGTTTTGTATCTGGATCGTCTAGATATCTTCTATGAGGCCTAGACTAGATCCCCATTTTCTTGTAGATTTTTCCATAGAGAAGAAAATAAAAGAGAGAACGACATTGCAAAGAATGACAATGAAAGCCCTAGGGCACGGCCGACCACATCCAGTAGAAATCGAAACAAAATGCAACATCACAACAAAGAAATGTCAGTTAAACTATACAATTAGCGGGCGGGCTGGGGGGGTGGGGACGAAACTCACTCTCCATCGCCTGAGGCTAGCGATTGGCGCGTTCTTGGGCGGGATATCGAACGTGTCGTCCTCCGCCACGGAGCAGATCTCGCCGTCGCCAGCGGAGGTGTCTATCCCCCCGCACTCCTCGTCGTACTTGCACTTGACCGGCGGCGAATCCATCGCAGGAGAGATGACGACGCGACCTCAAATTCTGGCGGCCAAAATCTACAATACATCAGCAAACAATCGATCTTGAGAGAGAAAAAGGATTGAGAAACAGTCTAGAGAGAGAAACTCCAACCCTTTGCCGGCCGACGAGAGAGAAGAAGGCCCTGGTGCTTCTTCTTCAAGCTCCTCGTTCTCCTCTCTCTCCTGAGCTCTGCACTTTCTTCTCTCCTTCCTCCTTTTGGCGTTTTTTTTTTTTTTTTTTGGTCTGTATTTGTCTGTTTGTTTTGATTATGATTCGTTTGTTTGTTCGGCCGGATTTTTCTTTCGTGCCAACGAAGTCGTAGCCGCGAAGTTGCAAGGAAGCTTCGTGCCAGAGCTATATATAGTAAAATGCTGCAATTTTCCTCCGAGCGGCAGGAGCAAGAGAATAGTAAATGGAATTGATGTTTTAATCTTTAAAATTGGTCATTTTGGCAAATAAAAGCAAGTAATGGCCTTCTTAAATGAATAAATATCTTTCCGATTATATAAGAGAAATTCATGATACCTTAATAAAATTCTAAATACACAAATCAATTTTCTATATACAACGCTTTCTGAATTCACCTTCCATATAAAGCTTAAAAATAAAACTCATTGTATTTCCCAAAATATGCTTATTTTTAAATTTTTTTCTTTTATTTTTTTTCTTTTCCTTCTCTCACCTCCCGCCCCTAACCCTAATCTAACCCTAACCCTACTCTCCAATCACCTAATGTCACCATCACCATCACCATCACCCCCTCCCTTAGCAGCCAACCCCGCCGCTAGCCTCCTTCCCAACAACCGTATCATCCTTACCCTCTCTCAAAATTTCAGTCCCCTTCCAAAAATCTTAAATAAAAAAAATAAAAGAAAAACTCTAAATATTTTTAATTTAATATTTGAATTCTTTTTGCTATTTGATTTTAAGAGTTATTATGGTTTGAATTCTTTTATTTTTTGAATATTGAGAATTATTAGGATTTTAATTCGAGACACGTTAAAAAAGTTGCAAGATAAGGAAAAAAAAAGAGAAAATACAAACTTATAATAAAATCAAAATATAAGAACAATGCATTAACAATGATAAATATGTAAAAAAATTAAACTTTTTAGTAGGTACTTAGTATATTGATGGTGCATTTAGGATTCATTCTTAAAATAATATCATCGCTCTCAAATATTAATTACCCAAAGAATAGTGAGTGATGGGCCAACCGCGGTGTCTTGTGTCATTGTCCTTTTTAATTTGTGACATATTCCAAATTCAACTTTAGATACTCAATTTGAATAACGTTTCAGAGAAAAATGCTTGAGTTTAACAAACAAAAGAATTTGCAACACGTTTTGATTTCAACTCCATATAGAGACTCAATTTGCAAAAAAGTATCTGCATATGAGTATAGGTAGAAAAAAAAAATGACGAAGTGAAAGAGGAGCAAAACTAAAAGTCTAAAATAATTAATAATATCATTAGAAGTTTTTTTTTTTTTTAAATCAAACTCAAATTTAAGGGATTTATGATGATGGATACATTTTCTAAACATTGGTTATTTGAGTAGAGGATATTTGTATAGACAAGTCATTTGATCAGGGTGGCACTATGTTATAACTAGTTAGTGAAAGTCAATCAGTTATAACTAATTAGGGCATAACTTAGATCAATATTTGTACCTTTATTTAAAATTTAAAAAACAATTTATAACAATAATATCAGTCCTAATTAAGCCAAATCTTGCTGGAAATATCAACTAAGTCATCATGTCTAAATGAATAAAGTATAAACCAGCTGTTGTCATTAGTTGGATGAATTGGAATTGAAGGCGACAACTTCATGGCAAATTCTAAATGCGCATCGCATTTTACTAGTGAGCACCACATATTGTACAGTAAAGTGATTTGCAACATAGGGGGAAATGGTGCTCACTAGAAAAACATGGTGCGCATTTAGAGTTTCCCCAACTTCATGGGGGAGCAATAACTGCATGTTTCCGATCACATTTGGAGATACAAAAACAAGAAAAATAAATTGAAAAATAAAATAACTTTAATGCAGAGTCCGTGACTTGTGAAATAGTTGCAACTCTGTTTATCCTTTTTTTTTTTTTTTTTCTTTTTTTCTTTTTTTTTTTCTTTTTTTTTTTGCACAACAACAACTTTGTTATTATTCTCTCGGACTTTACTTTACGGGAGTTTCTAAAAAGGCACACCAATTTTCCTAGTGAACCCGATTCAAGCGGCGGCGACGACTTTACTTTACGGGAGTTTCTAAAAAGGCACACCAATTTTCCTAGTGAACCCGATTCAAGCGGCGGCGACGACGACACCAAATAAGCTCTCTACGGCGGGTTAGGGGGAGATCTACAATGGCCGGTCCTAGAGAGAAGGAGAGGAAATTTTAGAATAACGGAGAGTTAAGTTTTAGAAAATAGAGGAGAGAAGGAAGGATATTTTGGACATTTTAGGTGTGTTCACTCGGAAAAACCTCTATTTTCAAAGGAGACGCTGGGTTCGCTGGGAAAACTTTAACAGATGGAAATATTTGGCTTGGGTGCACGTCGCACAAAAGGACAGGGATCGGATCACGTGGGTTGGTGCTGATTAATTTAATATAATTTAAGATTGAACATTCCCTTTAGTAAGGAACTGTAGAGCTACACACCATAGTTAATCCAAGATTAGATAAATATTCTAAGGGGAAAAAGTACTTTAGACTGGAGGATTAATAACAAATTAAACCTTGAAGACTCTCTCAATTTTTGGGTCGCTGGAAAATAAATTTATAATAGTGAATAATGGCCATTAAGCTATTTTACAAGGGAAGGTGAGACTGGATTGGTAAATAAAATATTTCCCTACTTTCTATTATTCATTTCATATATGTGGGATCATGGAGAATGATATAGATTTGTAAATTTCTCTCAAATGTTATTTAAAATAGTAAGATTCTATCTCTCACAACATAATAAAGAAAATAAAAAAGGTCCAAATCTTTAAATCTGGCTCGGTTTCTTCGAGAACCGAGCAAACAAATCAAGCCCAAATTCCATGCCACGTCAGCATCTGTTCTATGAGCAAAACCTTGAAACAAATTAAGGAATTGGTGAGTTTGGATCTAACTTATGATGAACGATAGTCAAGATCTAAAAATTCGATTTCAAATATGCAAACAAATCACCCGTCATTGTTTATTTTTTGCACAAGACCGATTGCTAGAAAATAATAACAAAAAATAGTGTTCAAGTTTATTTTCTTCTGATGCAAACTGTGTGTCCTGTTGGTAAACATTTCTTTTGTGAAATCTTTTGGAATGGAAATATTTTTTGTTTGAATTCGGATCGTTCAAATATTTTTTAATGTTAATTATTTGTAGAATTTGCATGATATTAGCTGGTGCAAGGGTCTGATATGATTAAGCCCCTTAGATCCAGTTGATTTATACTAATAAGTTCATGATTCCAATGAAAAATAATAGCTGGACTTAGAATTAATAACAATGCTCAAGACTTTGCAACAGGAAATGTTTTAGGTTGAACTTTAGGCAACAAGTTTGTTTAAATGCATTATGCAAGGTCCCCAACTAAATAGGGTCCGAACAGCATAAAAATCTTATCTTGGCTTATCAATCAATTTCTACATGTCAAAAATAATATTTATTGCTAACCAGTCATAACTAATGCAGTGTCGTCATTTCTTTTTCTTGTGGGACAAACACACCAAAATTATTGTATAACGACTTGAGATCAAATCGAAGTTGCATAGGTCTTGTAAGATGAACAGGTCATTCTTAAAGAGAAAAAGAAAAATCGTAAGATTTTTTTTAATTTTAATTTTGATGTGGGTAAGGCCATAATTTGGTTAAGCCACCCATTTCAAATGACACCATCTTCCAAAGTTTGAGTCAAGTACATTAAGGTAAGCATTTCAGTCACATTAGTCTTTTTTTTTTTTTTTTTTCCTGCAGATGACAAAAGAACTGAAGGATAAAATCATACTAATCTCTCATAGTCACCCTCAAGGACTAGTACTCCATGTTCTCAAATAGAGTGTTGGTAGTCTTTGCATCACAACAGGTGCCTCCATTTGATGCAACAATAAACATTCTTATATCACATCACAGAGTAACCTGAAGAGGAAACATAGTTCGAGATGGCATAAAGAATATTCCCAGCTAACTATGATGAACACTGCAAGTTGCAACAAATTCAAATGAAAAACAAACTAAATTTTTTTCAGCATTTTCAACTTCAACACATGTTAAATGGATACACAATAGATCTCATTGTAAGCCATCACCAAACCTGTCATAACCATATGACATGGATGATGGATACAGTAGCAATGTAGCATCCACCGCATAAATTGAAAGCAACCTGAAACCAATGCCAAAATCTTGCACAGCACATCAATGAAGATATAAATTCAGTGATTTCACCTGCGACCAACCCTAGAACTCTAAAAATGATGTGGCTCAATTTGCGCAGAAATAGGTGTCAATATTCCTGCAGGACTTGTATTTAGATGCAATAGATCAAGATGTGATACAAGAATGACCCCCATGTTTGAGGAAGTGCCTTCCATAACTAGCCAAATTTTAATAATAGTTCAACGATTAAATTTGAACATCAAAATTCTACTCAAGCACAGAAGCCTTGTATCCATTTGAGAAGGGAAAAATACATATTTTCTTAAACATAACAAAACTCGTTTCTAAGAGGAAGGTCCTGACGTACCTGCAGCAGCTGACGTGCTTGGACCTTGATACTGCTGCTGCGTCGCAGCTAACTGTGGCTGTGGGGGGTGTGGTGGACCCATCATCTGCTGATGAGGTGGATACTGCTGGTAAGGAGGGGGCTGACCCATGTAACCGTAAGGGGGATAGTATGGTGGGTATCGACCCTGGAGATATGGTGGTGGACCCCCAGGATATGAGTGCCCCTGCCCATCTGGAGCTCGCGGCTGCCTCTCTACACCACCCTTGTTGTCCCCATCCTCCTGTGAGTTCGGCACCAGAGCTCCCATTCTTTGGGGGTCCATTGAGGGGTAGTACGCTCTCTCTGGCTGTGGTGGTGGTGGAATGTTGAAGTAGTATTGTGTGCCGGGAGGCTGAGGTGGAGGCTGCGGTGGCTGCTGTCCACCACCCTGCTGCTGGGAAATGACAGCCCTTGGCAGCAATCCAGCATGGACAACAAGGCCTTGCCCTGTGGCATCGTCATCTGTTGATGTCTCACCCTCTGGCCTTGGAGCCTGGGGCTTGCCCCACATCAGCTTGAGGCGCAGGCCCTTAACGACAAGCTTGTTGGAGAGTTCTTCAGCAGCCTTCTCAGCTGCCTCTCGGGTGGTGTAGGTGACAAAGGCACATGCACGTTGAAGCACCATGCGGATAGACTCAATCTCTCCATGAGCATAGAAGTGGTCCCTGAGGTCCTGCTCGGTGATCCTAGCGTCAAGGCCACCGACATAGAGGGTTTTTATGCTTTCATCATCTGGAGGGGCCAGAGTTGGCATCTCACCAGCTTTGCTTAGTAGTTTAAGGGCAACTGGATCATTAACACTGAAGACATGGAGATGATAATGTTAGGAAGAGAAAAAAAATAACATCATGTTTAAAAAAAAAAAAAAAAAAAAAAAAAACATTTATCACTGTTGTCTCAAGATCAACGCTCCGAGAGAAGTGGGGATCAGAAAATAGTAGTAATAAATCCCAGAAGTTCTACACTTCATATCGAGAAACTATCAGGAAGTCACAATTAATAAATCTTATCCTTATTCGAGGATGAACAAAAGTTAGAGGAACATATGAACCAACCACTCCCTACCAATGTATCTAACCAAAAATAAATCGATGATTGAATAATTTCTCATAATTTAATGTCAAATCAGGAAGAACCTTTGATAAGTTTTGTGTTTTTGGATGGTGCTGACAAAAGATTTTTCAAATTCCACAACCTTCTAAATAGTATAATAATCAATTTGAAATACTACAACTAGCAAGTAAAAACGACAGATAAAAACATGAATTCCCCAAAATCAATGTGATCAAAATAAGCACTATACGAAAATTAAGTTTAAACATATAATACCTACTAGCAGCACCATGTAGGCATGTGCCCCCTCATCATTCTATTGCAGCCATAGCATCCTTACCTTGCAAAAAAGCTTAATCTGATATACTTGGAAGAGAACAAACGTGATGGAAAATGCACGGTTCCAGCCTAGGAAGCAAGCACAGACACACAGACATGGATATAAAAATGGACACAAGCAACGGCGTTGTAAAAATAATGACGACACAGACATGGCACGGAAAAAATATATATATAACTATATACATTTACTAACATAAAAATTTTATAAAATATCCAAAATAAAAAACACTGGCAATTATTGCTTCGCGTCTCTTCGTTCCCCTAAAAAGGACAAGTCTCGCCAGCAACCATACATCTATCTCCCTCCCTTCCCCAATATAAGTAAAGAGATAAAAAGAAACTATGGTGATGACAATGAGTCACGTATCAACATAGAGTATGAATGCAAAAAAACAATTCTTCAGGTATAGAAACCAAATAAAACTCATATCAGCATGAAAATATTAAAGTATAACTTCGTAAAACTAACTCATGTGTCACACTGAAACTTTAGAAAAGGGTAATTGAACATATATTGAGGCAGACTGTTAAAATATCGGAGAACCAGTTTGGATTTTTGCCAGGACGATCGACGATAGAAACTATTCATTTGCTTCGCCAACTTATAGAGCGATTCTGAGAGAGAAATAGAGATTTGCACATAGTATTTATTGACCTCGAGAAAGCCTATGAGGTACCACAAGAGGTGTTTTGGTAGATATTAATGAAGAAAGGAGTTCTTATCAAGTACATTGACATAATTAAGAACATGTATGATGTAGTGACCAATATCAAACCATGTAGTGGTCTAACAAGTGATTTTTCTATCACAATTGGATTGCATCAAGGATCTGCATTGAGCCGGTTCTTATTTACTACAGTGATGGATGAGTTTACTAAAACTATTCAGGATGAGATGCCTTGGTGTATGCTATTTGCTGATGATATTGCTTTAGTTGATGAGACAAGAGCATAGATGAATGTCAAGTTAGAGTTATGGAGGCACACATTAGAATTTAGAGTTTTTAAATTGAGCAGGTCTACAACAGAGTATATGGTGTAAATTTATTAAACGACGGACTCTAGACTATAGTGCTGTAACACTGGATGGGCAAAAAACACAAATGAGCAGTCAGTTTAGATATTTGAATTCTATTATTCAAAAATGATGGAAAGATCGATAGTGATGTTAACCATAAAATACAAACTAGTTAGTTGAAATGGAGAAGTGCAACGGAAGTTTTATGCGACCGTAACATTCCGTTAAGGCTGAAGGGTTTTATATATATATGTGTGTGTGTGTGTGTGTGTGTACGTACATACATACATACATACATACATACATATATATATATATATATATATATATATATATATATATATATATATGTGTGTGTGTGTGTGTGTGTGTACATACATATATAAATATATATATATGTACATACATATATACATATATATACATATATAAGTATATATATATGTATGTATGTAGATACATATATATTTATATATATAGATATAGATATATAAATATATATGTATCAACATACATACATATATATATATATAATTTTATAGGACTATTATTATGCCAGCTTTATCATATGACACGGAATGCTGAGCTATAAATCTCTAAATGTAGCCCCCATCGATGAGAAGATGCGAGAAAATCACTTACGATGGTTTGGTCATGTGCAACGTAGACCAACAAATGTACCAGTTCGATGAGGAGAGCTTACCAATGTATGACAAGTTAATAGAGCGAAGGGAAAATCGAAAAGGGAAAATCGAAAAAAACATGAATGGAGATGATACGAAAAGATATGGGTTCTAGAGGTTTAAATGAGGCGATATTACTTGATAGGAATGAATGGAGAAGGATTATCAACGTGATCGATACGGCGTAATTCTTTTTTGGCTCATATAGCCTACCTCAAATACTTGGGATAAAAGGCATAGTTGTTGTTGTTGTTGTTGTGTTGTTCGTAAAACTAACTATATATAGATAAACGTTACCAGTATAGCAATGTTTATTTTTTATTTTCTCATACTAATTAACTCTTTTTTTAACATAATCTACAAGAAACAAGAACACGACAGTGACAAGGTATTTTTTTATTTTCTTATTAGACAAGTCGCATGATGTGTCTAACATGATTTTTGGCATTTCTGTGATATGTCTTTATCAAACATGCGTCCGACACGAACACGGCATCTCCAATGACATGTTTGTGCTTCTTGGGTTCCTTTTATCTAAACTAAATAAGGATAGCGACGGGAATGACATATGACGAGATACAAGGGAACTCTACTCAAAGTTAATACCAAGTTAGTAACTAATGTGATCATAATGTAACCTAATAAAAGGCAAAAAAACTAAACAATCAAAACTAAGAATTTTAAATGCCTGGATTTCATAAGTTGAGAAAGAATGCATCAAATGATTCTAAATATCATATAAAATTTCTGAGATTTTGGAAGTCACATACCCATAGTAACGATCTTTTATATTTTGTTGAGATAACTCCCCAGTTATAGGCATCTCATGCCGATATGGGCATTCAGCCCCTCTGGTGCATTCACCACGAATATAAAAGCTACAAACATGGGCTCGATTTCTTTTGTAATATGGAGTTGTCCTCTGAAGCTTTAGGATTGTGTCATTTGGACGTTGCTTTCCATATGATGACTCGTAATCTATTCCAGCTCTAGCCTGTAAAAGAAACCAAAAGCACAGGTCAAAAAAGGGTTAATGAGCATATATGCAGCAATTGGATTAGATGCGGTAGAATGAGGCTTCAAAAGCAAGAAGGGATATCTTAGTATTAAAAATCAAATACTAGAATGTTGTTGTGTACAGAGAAAGAATCATCATAGAATTTAAATCACAGTTTTTATCAGAATCATTTCATCACTACTACTAGCGATAACTATTATGGGGGTGCAATTCGAGGATTGAAATGTTTAATGTTCCCATGTTGTTCATCTGTTCCCAAACTAATCCTGCATCTCCAGGTTATATTAAATGGCAAGCAAGTCATAACTTTAATGAGGTCATGTGCAATTATAAATCTGCCTTCCAGCTCTCTCCTGGAGATTTTAATCATGTCCCCACATTTTTGCAATAGAAAATTGGCTTGAGGAGATGGAATGTGTTTTACATTAAAAAACCCACAACAATCAAATTTACATAAGGACCGCAAATATCAAACAATTACACATAATAAAAACTTTGCATGTTCTTAACAAGAAAAAAGAGAGTTCCATATCGTTGATACATATTTGTCCAAATATATAAACATCTGTTGCAATATAATATGAACTATACATTGAGTATAATTGTGTGAGTCTTGCATATGCTCTACACCTTAATGCCTCTCATTACATATTTTGTAAGATATTTTAAATAAGTCACAAAACTCAACCAGTCCCTATCTATATAAGCTCTATGGCTTCGCCGGCCATATAAGGTAACTAACTGCACACATGTGCTTTATCACAACTCGAAATTCAAATACTAAATTTTAAAATATCAAGAATGTGTAATTATAAAAAGTGAAACAAAATTTTTTTACGTCTTATAGCCACTAAACACTTTATAAAAACTCATAAATAAATCTACACTTCGCTTTAAATAATCCAAACAAACATAATTAAACTGCTAACTGTAAGAATACAATATTTAATTATATTTATGTTGCTTGCATGGAGCTCCAACCTATTGTCCAAAATGTTAGAAATGAATATACACTATTTTATATTTGAGAAGTTACTTTGTCTATATAAATTCCCTTGTAACAGATTTTGTATATATTTCCCAACAAAAGTAAAATTTTCATATCAAGTTGAACCATTTTATCACGAGGGTGGAGTTTATATTCACATTATACCACACGTCAAAATACTATTTAGCTATCCACTGGAGTCACAAGCCAACACATAAAGTTCTTATTTTTAACATGTGAGGAATAGAACTCTAGAGGTACATGAATTCATGTGACTGGATGTGTAATACCAAAAAATCACTCAATAAGTGCAATCATGAATATTGTTCAAAACATGCTGAGTATATATGTAGGGTTGCAAGAATGCAGATCGGAAATAATTTGACAAAAGAGACATTGGAACTGTAGCAAACAATTGGATGCATTTAAAACTTGTTGAAATTTTTTGAGTTCAGTCTCCTGGTAAATTTTCATATAACTTGCTTATTTCTTTGAGAACTAATTAATAAACAGCAGCAGAAATATTATCAAAGAGCTCGTAAACAGTTTGGTATAGCCATTAAGCCTAAAATGAATTTCAGTACCAGTTTTAACCCAATCTATTTAACATTATCATATCAGTCCTGATTCAGCACCTGACCTGATTGACTGGAATAAGTACTACAATGTGATAAGTCGGTAATAGCACGATCTGAGCCTCGAGCTAACTTCGGAGAGGTACCCATTGATACAATAAACTGAATGATCACCACAAAACCTAAAATTGGGAAAGGTGAATGAGCTGAATTGCAGGAGTTGTCACAAAGTATAAGGTTAGCATAGCAGATTTATTTGCTACTTTTGACACTATGGCTTCGAACTTTGGAATTTGAACTTTTGATTGTTTAACTTAAATTAAAATTGTGATCATGTTTTTTAATTAAAATAGTTTGATTTCTACTCTATCAGATGAAAGCTTCTACCATCATAAACTTTAGCTTCTATGCCTTTTCTCTATCCACATGCATATAAATAATAAATTGGTAATTATCAAAATAACCCAAGCAATGCTCCCTAGCACTCCATGATGCCAATTACCTATCCTATTAACGCCACCTCAGTCATAATGTGTATTGTTTAAAGTAGTGTTTCACATTCCCATTCCCGTACCACTTGACCAATGCATATTGCAAATTGGTGACATAGCGCCACGTCCCAGGTGTGCAAATTGGATAGTGCACAAATTCCAGAAACCAAAATGCATTATCAAACTCTTAAGAGCCACATTCAGCAAAAAGCCAGTACATCTACATTATATATATATATATATATATATATATATATATATATATAAGCAATGAAAAATTTCATCCTAACAAAGAAGTCCATAGCGACTAAAAAAACAAAAAGTAAAACAAGCTGCAGATATTTCATAATGGTTCTAAAATGAAATGGCATTGCGCACTACATGGTTCAAGCACTCCTTAAATGGGACGAAATTTTTTTAATTTCACTCGAAGATAGTTGTCAATTCAAAACCCTGCACCTCCACAGAAAATTCACACACTTGCATCCGACGAAATCCCCTCGCCTATCAACAAGAGAAGAGTATCTGTCCACGACTTTCAGTACATAATACTGTTTCAATGTGAGACACGTCTCCTTTTGGTTTCGGATCTCGGAAAGTGAAGGTTCTCTGAACTCATCTCACTCGGGAGGGGGGCATCCTCTATTCTGTTGACAAAGATCCGTCGCAACAACCAACCATCGTCACCTCCGTGATAAAAGCCGACAAGGACGGAAATCTCTAGAGAGTCTCAACACTCTCTTTTTTCCATCGGTTCGTCGCTTTCGGAAAAGAGCCAGTTAAATGTTCTAAAACCTGTTCTTACTCATCCCTAAACTTGAGATTTTTCACCTTAAATACCCTATACTTTACATCTACCTTCAAAATTACAGATAATATAAAAAATTGCATTTTAGCAATAGATTTAATCAAATTTAAAGTTTGTCCTCGCATCAAAATTACCAATATAGACGTGAATTATTATTAAATTCATCAGTCTCTTCGCCAGTATAATTGACATTCGAAGTTGCTGACTTTTCAAAATATAAGGCGAAATATAATCTCAAATTCACCCAAAAAAAAACTTACCCTTCGGTCATGCTCCTCCGCAAAGTACTCCCGGTTCACATCGCTCTTTGGGATGGAGTCATTGGAGTTGATCGCCAGCGCCGTGTCCCGGACCTGGACGGGGAGCCCATACTCCAGATCCAGCAAGCAGACCTGGCAGACATTCTTCAGCTTGCTGCAGGTCTGGCAAACCTCCGTCTTCTTGAACCTCGCTTCTCGCCCCGGACGCCACCGGAACACCGTGAACGGCCGTGTGCAGATCTTGCACTCCTTATCGTACACCGCCCTCGTCTGAATCAAAGGAAACAACCAAATCGAATCAAATCGAATAGAATTGGGAGAAAAAACTTTTAAAAAGTTGTGATTTTTTTTTTTCCTTTCTCCTTATGTGCTAGGGTTAAGGTTTGGGGGGATTGTTACCATGCGGACATAGGGGTTGTCGCCAAGACATGATTCGCAGATGATAGGGAAGTCGGAGCGCTCCCAGCCGTCGGCCTGCGCGTCTCTCAGCAAGCGGTGCGCCATCGGGGATGATGGCGATTGGGGGGGGGTGGGGCGAGAAGAGAGAGAAGTAAAATGGGCCGGAGAGGAGGAAAGAGAAACCGACTTCGAAATGTAGACGAGAGTTACTAGATGCGCCCCATGTTTTTCTTCGTGAGCCCAAAAGTTAGGAGTTTGGGCTCAGGGGCGCATCTAGTAACATTCAAAGAAAATGCTTCTTTTATTGGGATGGTCATCGGGGCACGTGCGATGCGCGTGAGTGTTGCGAATTTTACATATGCGTACTAATTCTTCTTAAATCTTTCTAAGAAAAATAAAATAAAAAATTTTCCTTTTTGAAGGATTGAAAAAGTTAATTCTTATTTTGGGTTTTCAAAGCCCAAATCTGGCGTATGCATCCCTCTAATCTCTAAGTAAGATACATTTATTTTCAATTTATATTCATATTTTTAAGGCAAATTTTACAATTTTATTGTTAAAAGTAAGAATTATAACAAGTACGTGATGAATAATCGCAATACTTTTAGTGCGACATGAAAGTAACATTCAATCCAACCACACATATAAGGTTTAAATATTAACAATATTTATGTTGTATTTGGATTTCCACCAACACGTCATTTTAGTTAGATTTTGAAAATTTTCAATAAACATAATAAAAAATAAATTATGAATAAATTTTAAAGATGAAACAGAAAAAACTATATCATAGAAGGGGTTCCATTTATGACGCTTAAGTGGACCAATAGAATATTTGAATGTGGAGGAATTTTTTGGAAAAAAATAATTAGGTTGAGGATTTTTTTTAAACACAACTCATGTGGTCAGTCCACATGCAAACATTATGTTGGTCCATTTAAGCGTCATTGGAGGGAGCCCCAATATGACATATTTTTTTCAGTTTTCTCAATTTTAAAACTTCACTATTCTATCACATACTAACATGGTTTAATGTTATATTTTATCATTACAAGTTTCAAATCATAAATTTTATCAATGCAAGGATTTCTTAAAATTATCTAGATTATAAGAATGCGAGAAACTAGAGAATTAGATTTTATAAGTCAAACCATCCACATGCAATCACACTTATTCTTTTAGGTTATGTTTGGGAGATTAGTTATGAAGTGTTTTGGGGTGTTTTAAAATGATGTGCAATGAGGTGTTATAAAAAATCCTTACTTGTGAGTTTTTATTATGTGTTTTGGAGTATTTTCAGAACACCTCAAAACACTTAGATAAGTATTTTTTAGAACACTCCAAATCGGGATGTTTTGGGGTGTTTAAAATTTTTATCTAAAACTACACTCGTTCCAACCATCTCCTACGTATTTTTTTTTTTCCTTTTTCCCACTTTTTTTCACGTTGCCTTCTCTTCTAGAAGAAACCGCTATTTATTTGCGTAAAAAGGAGAAAAATCCGTCTTTTATTTTTTTAGAGATAAAGTTTAGGATTTCACAGCACGACTCCATTCTAATCTATCTCTTCTTCTATTGGAGAAATTGAGATTGTTTCTTAATTCAGGTGAGTGTGATTTATTACATTTTTATTTTTAAATTTTCTATTGAATTATGCAAATTATCATATTATTGTTTTTTTTTTTATTTAATTTTTCAATTAAAATCTCAAAAAGTTATGATACAAATTTCTAATAAACTTAGTAATATTCCGAAAGATAGTTTTTCTATGTTGAGGGAAAAAATTTAATTCGATAGATTAATGAGCAGGTAAGTGACAATATAATAAGAATGCCATTTTGTTTAAGCTAAAATTATATCAATTTAAACATAATTTGTGTAGGGTATTTTTATCTTTTATATATATGAAACCCATAAAAATCCATAAGAAGCTAAACTCACAAGAAAATATTTAAACACCTCAAGACTCATGATAAGAACATCCCAAAATACGTACAACCAAAACACACACTTAAAAAACACCACAAAAACACTTTGTTTTTAACATCCAAACATAGCTCGAGTCCTTATTCTATCGATGGATACAAGAATGATGAATCAATTTGCTTAAAGAAGTATCCCTAGAACTCGTGATCATCCATTGCACGGAGCAATTGATATGGCCCTCAATACCTAATGGTGTGTCCCCAACTGCAAATACAGTGCTAGTTAGGATAGATAGCCTTGGCTTTGGTTTCTTATGGATTTTGTTCCTCAATATATATGGCATGAAATTCTGCAACAAAACTTGTTTCAAGACAAATATCATTAGGAAAAAGGGGTTTTTACATATCTATCCTTAAGTCTTTAAAAATTAGAGTTTAGTTTACCAAATCTTCATATTTACAATTTAGTCTCCAAATCCTTTAAGTTACCTCACTTTAGTCCTTCAGTCATATTTTTTGTCCGAATTTTCCGTTATACCCCTGAGTTATTTCACTTTAATCCTCCATTTCCTCTTCCTCCCATCTTTCTCTTTTTATTGGGTTTCCCTCTCTATTCTTCTACTTTCTTTCTTCTCTCTCAGTTAATCTCTAAAGTGAAGTAACTCAAAGGAATCTAATAGGAAGAGGGAAGAGAGAGAGGAGAAAAATAGAGAGGAGGAAGAGGGAATGGAAGGGCTAAAGTGAAGTAATTTAAAGATATAATGGGAAATTCAGGTAAAAAATATGGCTGGTATTAAAGTTAGGTAATTTAAAGGATTTAGGGAATAAATTATAAATATGAAGATATGTGGAACTAAATTATAATTTTTAAATATTTAAAGGATAGATATGTAAAAATCCCTAGGAAAAAATTATAGAATAAAAATACTAACAATTAATGTGTCCAGATTGGCAGCATGCCCGGTTTGGTCACAGATCTGGTCTATCTAGACACCGTGCACCCTAATATTCAAGAATATTGTTTCTTTTACGATGTTTTTGGAATTTTTTTTAGACTAAGAATGACAAATTGGGCCTGAATATGGATGACTTGGTATATTTTTACACTAAAACTTATATTTGAACTCCAGTTCAACAACACCTGCTGACACGAGGAATTGCCATTTGCACCTATAACTGGATTAAGCTTATCCATCCACAAAATATCGTGACATTTATAACTATATAAGCTATGCAATTATACGAAAGTAACTCTTGCATATTAATCGTACCCCATTTAAACTCTAACCCTTTCATCTCCTATTCTAGATTCAAACTCATTCATTTTTTCCTCCAATCCTAATTACAAAATTACTTTAGGAAAAAAAAAAAAATATAAAAACCGAGATGGTTGAATAAAGAGAAAAAAAAAATATATAAAAACCGAGATTGTTGAAGAAAGAGAGTCATTTGAAGCTTAATTATCAATTTTGATATATTTTATGTAATTTTTAAAAAATATGGGCTCAGATAATTTGTTCGGCCGTGAAGTGTCGAACTAAATTAGTTTGTTTTACTACTGGTTGAGGCTGAACAAAGAACTTTTGTTCGGCTCCTACAAAAACTCTTTTTTTTTTATGAGAAAGGAGGGCTCAATATGAGTAAATGGAAGGGTGACGTGGGCGGACGCTGATAGAGAGGGCGATGTGACTTCAATTCAAAGCGAGTGAGAGCAGGAGGTTAGGAACAAACAGGGGAGATAGATGGGAGACGGAGGTGCAGTTTGGAAATTTTGAAAGATAATATTGGAAATTTAGAATAATAGTGGGATAAACTTACTAAACTGCTTAAAATTTGAAAATTTAAGAGTGAGCTTCGTGTAATAGTTGTGGCAAATAGCAACTCTCATGACTCGTTCAAAGCTTTAAAGCGCAATGCCCATAACCACCAAAACAGGGAGTTTCTAGAGGGGCACACCATATTTTTCCTAGTAACTCCACTTAAAAATTTTGCTTTTATTTATAATTTTATTATTTAAATTTTAGGACAAAAATATCCTCATCTTCAACCTCTCTATTCTCTCTCTCTCTCCATCTCCTTCTTCCTCTTTATTGATCTCACTGACCATCTTCATCCGCCGCCGTCCCTGTTCTCCTCCGCTATTATGATGGATCTCTCTCTTCTATTTCTCAACTCTCTCTCTGAATTCTTCTCTAAGAAATTAACAGCCGACCTCTACCCTTCTTCAACCTCTCTTAAAGCAAAGAGGCGAGACCCCTCAACATATTAAATCTTTTTTCATAATCGAATTGATCTCAGTAACGACGTCGGAGATCGAGATGGTGGAAGAGGGGAGAGAGGACAGAGTAGGAGGGGGAAGAGAGTTAGAGGCGGTGGAAGTGGATTTTTTTTTTATACGAGTTAGACAATCTAGATTCAATAAGATGGATTCGAGACTGTAAGTTCAAATCTAACATAGAGAATCCAGACTGTCTACTCCGTAACTTGTTGAGAAAAATAGAAAATTGTAATTTTTAAAATTTTAAATGCGCCAACTGGGTAAAACAATTTCTTTTTAAAAAGGGAGGGTGGGCTCAGTAGGAAAAGTGGGCTACTTGGAAAAAAGGTGAGCTCCTTTGGAAATTCCCCCAAAACGCCATCCATTACGCCAAGACCGAATACGACGGTCCAGATTCAGCTCCACAGCCCAAACAACATCTCAGCCGTCGGATGCCACTGCACCTCTCACGAAAAAACCCCTTAAATCCTCCGAAGCCTTTGATGTCTCCACTTTCTTTTTTCCTCTCCGTTCCCAGATCTTCAGAAGATCCGGCGCCAAAGGGTAAGCGAAAAAACCAAAACCCTAATTCTCAAAAAGTTACAGGGTTTGATAATCAGTAGGGTTTCTGATCTCTCTTTTCGTTTCCCATCGCAGTAAGAGGGGGAGCGATGGCAGAGGCTGAGGCCAAGGCAGTGGTACCCGAATCCGTCCTCAAGAAGAGGAAGAGGGCCGAGGAATGGGAGCTCGCGAAGCAGCAAGCACTCGATGCGAAGAAGAAGAAGGATCGAGAGAACCGCAAGCTCATCCTAAGCAGAGCCCTTCAGTACTCGAAGGAGTACGAGGTCCAGGTACTACTGGAGACCGATCAAGCTCCCTCCTTTTTGCGATTTTGATGGTTTTTTGATGATTTATGAAGTGGGTCTTTGTTGGCTTGGGGGATTTTAGGATAAGGAGCTGATCAGGTTGAAGAGAGAGGCTAGGTTGAAGGGAGGGTTCTATGTTAGCCCTGAGGCTAAGCTTTTGTTCATCGTCAGGATCCGAGGGTATGGTTAATTTTATCTATTTATTTATCTTATATAAATATTGATCATTTGTTTTGCATTTTGATAATAGTATCAATGCTATGGACCCGAAATCACGAAAGATTTTGCAGCTCCTGCGTCTGAGGCAGGTCAGTAATCATGAGATAAAAAGATTGAATTTTGTTAGATTCAAAGTTTCCGACCGGTTTATATGAATTAATAATATTGCAGATATTCAATGGAGTGTTTTTGAAGGTTAACAAGGCCACAATGAACATGTTGCACAGGGTTGAGCCTTATGTAACCTATGGGTACTTGTTTTTGTAATTTGTGATTGTTTTAAATGGAATCATTTGATTTTATTTACAATGTGGTAAATATTTTTGAATGTTATTGTTTCAGGTATCCCAACCTTAAGAGTGTTAGGGAGCTGATCTACAAGAGAGGATATGGAAAATTGAACAAACAGAGGACCCCTTTGACCGAGAACTCCATCATCGAACAGGTTTGGCTTTATTCAGTTACATATTTGTTATTTAAATTGCTGGCATTGCCATTGTCATGAAGTAACCTTGATTATTGAATATAAAAGGATTTTTATATCATTTGTTTTTTGAACATATTCATTTTTTTTTAATTCAAGTTGTACAGTGTAGTTGAGATATTTCATTACTATTTTATGCAATATTTTCCGTGCTTATGTACTTAACTTTTGTATAATTGATAAGTTGCATCATTTTACAAGTGTTCTTGTTTGTACTAAGTGTCATATTTAAGAATTTATAGACCTTTTCTAAGGAAAAGGGTGTTGAACTCATTGTGAGTGTCAGGCACAGAGATCTGTTTCTCCATTTAAATATGGATGTAAAACTCTTAGAAAATGAAACGAGGCCTCAAAGTTTACAATAATTAAGCCGCATCTACAATTCAAATAAGCAACTGTTTCAAAAAGGCCCATCTGAAATCCCCAAGAAACAAATGAATTTATTGTTCATATAACAGAGGAAAATTTATAATATGTGAATAACAAAGTAATTCCAAAAAGTTAATAGCAAAATTAAGGAAGTATTGTGGTCCCTGTCAATTTTCTCCTAGTCTCCTGAATGCTCTGTCAAGTTGTCAACCATTATCTCCATGCAGGACTCAACAGTTAACTCATGCCATTATGAATTTATGGCAATCTAACATCCAACATGCTGGGAGCTGACTGAAAAGAAGAAAAGAATATGCCAATATCCAATTATAACTTTTTAATAGTAACTTTTCAAGTATATTTCATTTCTAATTCTTATGAGATTGCAAGTAACCTATGTGGAACTTCTGTTCAATTGATAAGTAACATCTGGTTCCTGACTATTATGTTTTGTTCGATGATGTTATTGTAACACATTATAAAACATCGACACTTCAAAGTGAGTGCCATATCCGTATTGGATATATATTGGATATCGACGATTGCATGACACTTGACAATATGTATTGGACACACCAAAACCGTGAAAAACCTAAAAACTTGTGTGTTGGAGCCATATCCATTTTAAAAAGTGATACAGATCACGTGTTGGGACCGTATCTACTTTCAAAAAGTCAAAAAATTGCATATTAAGCACTATGAAGTTGTACATTGTGAAAAAAGATTAAAAAAATTCTTTTGACATAGAAGGAATATTAAGTTAATAGATCCCATATGCCTTACAAATATAGAGACTTTAAATATTTTATTCAAGGTACTCGTCCATTAGATTGAATTTATTCTCTTCTTTAATATGGTTACTTGATTAAAATTTCTATTTTAAATTGTTAAGAATTTCTTTCTACTATAGAAAACATGTCTTAACGATTATAAGTTTTGATATTATTATATATATCGCATGTGTAAATACATCTATATTTATGTTGTTGCATCCTTGTGTCACCGTATCCAATTTTTTTAGGGTTTGTCGTGTCTCGTATCTGTGTCGTGTTGAATCTTTGTCTCGTGTCCGTGTCCTTGCTTCATATGTAATGGCGTCGCTGTCATAATTCTCAGTCAGAATTCAAAAGTTCTTATTATTCTATGTATATTGTACTAGAGTACTAGGATGCCACCTTAGCAGCTTCAAATTTGTGTTTCTTGATGAAATTATTCATTCAAAAGTTACTTCAAATACCTAAATTTTAACTAAACATATTTGCCTCTGATGTATATCTATTCTTTTCGAGACTGTTTATTGGTTTATTGTAATTCTCCATTCGTGATTCAGGCTCTTGGAAAGTTTGGAATCATATGTATTGAAGATCTTATTCATGAGATCATGGCTGTGGGGCCACACTTTAAGGAGGCAAACAACTTCCTGTGGCCTTTCAAGCTCAAGGCTCCATTGGGTGGCTTGAAGAAAAAGAGAAATCACTACGTTGAAGGCGGAGATGCTGGCAACCGTGAAAACTACATCAATGAGCTGATCAGAAGGATGAACTAAAATTCTCTATCGTTTTTTTTTTTTTATCTTTTTTATTCTTGTCATATTTTTCTCCAAGTTGAATTGTCTTTTTATATTAAGGATTGGTGGTGAGTTGTAGCCAAGAAACTTGGAAGCATTTTTGTCAGTTTTGCTGCTTTGAGTTTAGAGATAAACCTGTTTTAATAGTTGATTCTGGCATTTGTTTTAGATCACATATTCAAATTGCTAACTTAACTCCTTTATGTTCTTTAAAGTTCCATTTTCACAGGATTTTAGATGTTATTGTTCCATTTACTGTTGCTTCTTGCATATCAAATTATGACTCGCTCCGCGTCAATCTTCAATCATCAAAGAATTGTTGGTCAAATTTTCAGTATTTAGTTTTTTGTTTTAGCTTTTTAGTTGGATTTTTTTTCCTTCACTGCTATGCTAAAAGATCTGAGGTCATTATTGTTCAACATCTTGCTCTTACAGTCTTTAATCTAACCTCCACGGTGTTGTCCAGCCTATCTGCCTCCAAAGAAAGTGTGCCCTTGCTTGCTGTTAAGGGCAAGAAAGTTGGTAACAGGGAACGTGCTTTGGATTTTGCTACAGTATTTTACTTTATTGATCAGTTGTTGGCAGCATACAGTAGATAGTTGCGCTCAATCCTTCTGCACAACAACCGTGTTAATAGGGCATAAATTTGTGGGGGTTGACCATTCCATGAATGATATATTACTTGATGTAGATCTTTTATTTGATACCTGCAGTGTGGTGCTGAGCATACATTTTCTCTGAGTGCTCGTATTTCATCCCGAATAATTTGGTAAATGTTACGCTACCATGCCTGTTAGCCTGTTGACATTGACCTTGTGCACGATCAATCGGCTCTCAGAGCCACTGTTGTTATTCTTGCTTTGTATCTTCCCTAAAGTTTTTCATATGTTCTTTTTTCTCTATCCGTCGCAGCTTTTACTGGAGAGGTTGCTTAATGAAAAAATATTGTTTATTTGATAATAATATTGAGATTTATGGTCACATTATGGAATGCTTATTCCTGGCTGTGTTGGGGGGAAATTCTATTTGCGCAAGGCATTTTACTCTTGGCGTCCTAATTCCTCTAAACACCAAAATATGCTTCTAAACACCAAAATCATATTTTGAAATACTGTCATTTTACTTTCTGCGTACAAAATTTTTTCCAAAAATATCCCTCCTCTTTTTCTCTAACTCCTCACCCGTCCAATTTCATTTAGCAAAAAAATATTTTGGTCGGGTATTAATACCCGATCAAGAAACATGTTAATCGGATATTAATACCGATCAAGAAACATGCTAATCGGGTATTAATACCGGATTAGCAAGCGAAGTCTCCAAAAAAAACTAATTAATGATAAATTTCAAACAAATATATATAAAACCTAAAAAAAATTTCAAATTGTACTTTAGATTTGTTCTCTTATACCAATTGCATGTTGGAATTTTCTATTTGCATAAGAAAATTCAGATGCAAATTCCAAACTCAAATTTCATTTGTCATGGTGAAATCGAAGAATTTAAAATTCTTCTAATCTTTTCAGGAACGTTAATGTAAAATTTTTTTAAAGGATCAAGAAATCAAATTGATGATTTTGTAGGAGATGTGTTTTTATTAAATACCAAAAAAAATCATTTAGGGTGTTAGAGAGAAAATAGAGGAAGAAGACGATGAGTCGTAGTTTTAAATTTTAAGAAGTTTTAGTTTGGAATTTATAAGGGTAACTTAGTCCAAAAAAATAATGGCAAACTTGTAATTATTTATAAGTTTTAAAACCGTACGTCCAGAGTAAAATACCGTGTGCAAATAGAATTTCTCTGTGCTGTGATATATTGTTGTGTGCGTGTGTGAATAAAATTAGATAGATTAGTCACAAGTTGCACGGGGAGCTGGGTATGACCAATTGGCTTCTGTTTCTCCAGTCGGAGAGATCTTATGAGGATTTGATATTGGAATTAATTTGGCCAATTATTTGGAATTTGCTTATTTTCATTTCCTCTACGTATTCAACCTGGAACCCTCGCCCTGCCTCCAAGCCTATTATATTTTATTTGTTTTGATAATGGGATAAGCTTGCACTATAGTCAAAAAATGAGTACTAATAATGAAGCCCATAGTGTTTGCATTCGAGCTCAAGCTAGCTCAATGGACTTCACCAATGATATCCGAAACTAGCGGATTCTCTAACTATCAGGTTATCATTTGGAAGTTCCACATGCCAAACGCAAAGTATCTTGGATCTCAGATAACAAATTTTTTTAAAACCAAATAGGAAAATTTTAAGTGGGGGAAAAAGAAAAAGAAAAAGTGACGAGTTGAGGAAAACACTTGTTCGTTCTAAAGTCTATCAATTCTTCTATCATAATATCATGGGATAGTAACCAAAGTGACGTCTTTTCTCGTTTATTCATAGTTAGGAGGGAGGCAAAGGGAGAGAGAATTTTGGAGTTTATTATTCGTTTCTTTACTTTCTCAATTAAATTGGGCCCCATATTCCTTTTTTTTTTTTTTTAATTAATATTTGGCTAGAGTGGTGGTGGGTTGGGTTGTGATCTGGACTCAACCTTATCAATTTGATCCCAAAACGAACGATCAGGGCTCCCACAAATTAAACATCAAAGCAACCCAACTTGCAAGGATCGAAGACAAGGCCCACTGGTTCCACAACTGCCCGCCACCTACATACAAATCTTATCTTAAGAAGGCCACAATCGTTTTCGGTTGACGTGGGCCTTCTATTTACCACTCACAAAGATGGGTGTACAAGACAAGACCGTGGACATGAAGACTCGTCCTTTTTGGGCTTATTTTATCCGGCCATGAGACAAGCACCAGAACACCCACTGAGCCCTAGCTAGGTTATTAGGTTTCCCTAAGTTTATTGTAGTTTTATATATTTTTTTAGTACGTATACACGACTCGGTTAATTAGACTAAGTTTTAAGTGAAACTCCAGTATTGAAGTTTGCATGCATACAGGATTCAGTTTTATAAAACATCTAGGCTTAAATGTGAAAGAGGACACTAAAACTAGACCTAAATGTGAAATTAGGACGGGTCAACTTCTATACAAAGAATTAGGTATGATAATATTGAAACTGCAATCTCTAATAATAGTATTGCTGTTGTTTTTTTTGTAGTTTTTGTTGTAACTGGAACAATGTGGTACGGTTCAGCAACTATCCCAATCATATCACTCCCGTTATCTCACCTGACGTTGAATTATCTTTTTGTCAAAACTTTATATCGGTTACTCAGAGTCTAGCAATGACATCATCTACTTAGAAATAAAAAAAAAGCTTATCCAAAGATGTGAAATGTCTCTCAAGTTCAACAAGTTACCATATTAATTAAAATGCCTGCCCTGAATTCTTCTAGAAGATTGAGTCTGATCTTTTTAGATCAGAAAAAGTTAATTAAATTGTGAGAGACTAATACGTAGAAGAAAGAGGAAGAGGTGCAGCTACGTGGCAGCAGGAGAATGAGGCAGCTGGCAATTGAGGAAGCGTTCGCTATTGTCGTAGGGTGCTAGCTAAGCAAATAGAGGACCACCTCCTCGATGAGGACGGGGAAACGATCGATAAGAGCTCAACCAAATTCATAAGGAGAGAGCGCGAGCATGGGGCAATTAAAAAAAAAAAATAATAATAATTATCTTTTATTTCTCACTTTAAAATATTGGAATTGGAATTTTTAGTCAATAGTTTACAGTATTGAAACTGACTATTGATGTGGCATGTGTACGGACAATATCAAAATTATAAGCAACAATTGAGAGTTGTGGAAAGATATTTCCTGCACAATTGTGGATTTGGCAGAAGCCCTCCTAATATCTAAGATAGGTACAGTGAAACCCTTTTTACTTGATGCAAAACAACAAAATAATAGGGTTTTCTAGACATCACCGTAAATTCATACAATTTGATAGGGGATAGGGGGTTTATCGGAATTTATTATCATTTGAGATCTCCTTGTCATCAGATTACGTGGTGTGTACAAATTTCTCATATTGTTGGGTCTGTATCTTGTATCCGTTGAGTATTTAGATACGATCGAGGATTATGAGGAGTCCCAATCGGACTTAGGTCAGAAAACCATTATCCTAATTGGATTGAAATACCAATTAGATAATGATAGTGCTATTCTAATAGGATTAGAATATGAATACTATACATATCTCTTGTATGTAATATGAGAGAGGTGAGCAACGAATGAGATAGATGACTTCCATTATTATGAGAGATGAGAGAGGTAGAGAGATAATTGGATCTCTTCTTATAAATATTTTGCTCATAATGAATATCTCTTATTGTTTCCGTAGATGTAGGCCGAAATTGGTTGACCGAACATCATTTTTTTGGTGATCGTATTGTTTTCTTCGTCTCTACGATTTTGATAGGGGATTCAATCCACAACAAGTGATATCAGAGGCAGAGTTACGGATCGGCACATACGCAGCCACGACCAGAGAGGGGCACTCGTGGCTGGCAGTCAGTGGTCAGCGGCGTGCTCGCCGACATCGTGCAGGAGCTCAGTGCAGGCGATGCTGCAGGCGCACACCTGCAGGCCTGCGCATGTCATCCTTCACGCGTGCGACGTGCTCAGGTAGCACATGGGCCATGGGCGCAGTCCCAACAGTGGCGTAAGTGGTTGGCAGGTTTTGATGTGCTTCTAGTTGAAAATCGTTCCTGATGTAGATGAAGATCTTCTCTTGTTTGGGATTTGGTGTTTAGACCAAACACAAAACACAAGATGTACTTTGGAATTATGTGTTGACATGAGGCATGATTTGTTGTTGGCTCCTAAACAACAAACATCAAATATAATGGCTAAAAAATGATAAGGGAATTTGTGGCGCAGATCGATGGCTACGGTTGATCGGAGCGTGGATCGAGCAATCGGTATCCGATTAACATGATCTAAGAGTTGAATCCTATATTTTTCAGCATTCTGGATGTAGTGGTGGATGTAGATTGGGAAAAATCCATTGTTAAACTATATTTTGTGCGGACCAGCGGTGATAAACAGTGATCGAGGGATCAATATTGACCAAGATGATCGATGGTCGATAGTTGGTTGATTGCACGATGATGAGGTACGGCATGGTATTTCATGGTGATGGATACAGTTACTCCATGTCATGATGAAGTACATCATAATGTATAATCGTTTATGTCTTTGAAGATGGTCATGATTTTTGGATCAAGCTAAAGTACAGTATAGCAATCACTTTTGTGTAGTGCACAACATGATAAGTGATTGTGAGTACTCATGTGGTCTAGGTACTTTGACTGAGATGGAGTACGGTGTAGTCGATTATGAGCACTCGGTGAAGAACGTAGTGTAGTAATTGTGAGTGTTCAAAAAAGTACGGTTTAATGATTATGAGTGCTCGGAAAAGAGCATGGTTGAGTGATCATGAGTGGTCAAGTATAGAGACAGTGATGATTATACAAGTTGTTCCAGTAGGAGGAGCATAGTAATCGTGCGGTGAATATTTGCAAAGTGGATAGCAAGAACAATAAAATTCTTCTAGATGCATGGCTCATCGAATACGAGCCAAGATGGAGATTGTTGGGTTTGTGTCTCGTATCCGTTGAGTATTTAGATGTAATCGAGGATCAAAAGGAGTTTCAATTGGACTTACGTCAGAATGCTAGTATCCTAATTGGATTGGAACACCAATTAGATGATAATAGTGCTATTCTAACAGGATTATAATAGGAACACTATATATATTTCTTGTATGTAGTATATGAGAGGTGAACAACTATTGAGAGAGGCGACTTTCATTATTATGAGATATGAAAGAGATAGAGAGATAATTAGATCTTTTCTTATAATATTTTTCTCATAATAAATCTATCTTGTTATTCTCATGGATGTATGGTAAAATTGGTCAACCGAACCACGTTAGTTCTTGTATTTTTTTTTATGTGATTTTATTTTTTTTTTCGCCTCTACGATTTCGATGGAGGATTCGATCCCAACAGATATTCCCCCAAGTGCTCCGAGTGGGCTAGAGATAAAGAAGTGGTGGTAAGAGACTATTAGCATGGAGACAGTAAGCATTTGAATATAGAACCTCGCAAATCTTCCATATCTAAAAGACAGAGAGAGTCTCTTTGATTATGCTCAAAAGTCTCACCCTTTGCCCCATATGTACGATATTCCACTTTAGAAATGTGCAATGAATCGAACAATCCATCTTATGTTACCTTGCGTGTTCGTTAGGAGTATTTGGATCAAGTGCCGATCGAGCGAAGCTCCAGATTCCCCTCAACATGTCCGATCAACGTGTCAGAGATGGCTGGTAGGGTGGGTGCTTACGGGGGAGTCAGTTTCATGAATACTTGATGGCTTCAGCCATCTGCTAGCATATTCGAAGGGAGAAATGATAAAAATATTTAAGAATTTCTCGTATTATATGATTCACGATTATATTGTTCATATTAATTTGCAAGTGCATTTGAAAAACTAGATTGTACAAATACATTAATATACGGATATGATATGATAAGATATATACATATGCCACTAACAATCCACAACTTTACCAATTAACTTGTAAAAATGACATACAAAACCAAAATGTTTGATAGTAACATGAGCACGCAACATCTCTCTCATAATCTTCAAATTAGGACCTTTACCCGAACCCGTCGTTGCGTTGCTTTCGAACTAAGCCATCATAACTCGCTCCCATCCCTACTTGTAACAACCTTTCCAGCTCCAAACTCGCAAATTCAAACTTTTTAACGAATTTTATTATACTACAATAATATAGAACTGATATAATAATAATATGGCTCTATAGTTTGAGAGGTTCAAACTTGGAGATTGCGTTTTTTTTTTGTTTCTTTTATACTTATTTTAGATGCTTTCAAATCAAGTCACAGAAAACAACTTTTGTGTATTTTCAAGCGGAACGTTCCTCTCTCTATATATATTGTTCCGCTTGAAAATACACAATAAGTTTCATGTGACTTGATTTCAAAGTATCAAGATAAGTAAAAAAAAAAAAAAAAAAAAAATATTCCCTCTTTTGTGAGTAGTATAATCTCTCGTTTTCATGTTTTTTTTTTTTTGGAAAAGGTGGGTTGTATAATATTCTTACTAAACTCTACTCGAATATTATCCTATCGTATCATATCATCTTTTTCCAATAAACAAAAAGATGCTAAATTCATGGTAGTTGGACTCGTCTCATACTAGTAATAAAAAAAAAAAAAAAAAAAAAAAAAAAAAAAAAATCTTGGGCAGCATATATTCTTATTTATCGCCGGCTAATTGGCTCGAAGCCAATTACATTTTCTTTCTTCAAGAAAAAAAGAAAAAACACTCACAAATTATTGATTTATTTACGTGAGGGGGATCAGTCAGAAATAGAATCTGAGAACCAAGTAGTAGATAGATAAGCAGGGAAATGATTAATAATTAGAATAATTGAAATATATATATATATATATATATATATATATATATATATATATATATATATATATATATATATATATATATATATATATATATATATATATATATATATATATATATATATATATATATATATATATATATCGGGAGAGAAGACGGAAAATTCATCGTCGGTGAAAAAAGTTCCATTATTACCGCTTAGATGGCCTAATAAAATCATTATCCGTGGTGTCACTCAAAATAACAAATAACAAAAATTCTCTTAATCGTCTTTTGAGTGACGTCACGTCTAATAATTTTATTAGGCCACCTAAGCGATGTCTAATAATTTTATTAGGCCACCTAAGCGACAGTGAGAAACACGCTTCACCGTCGGTGAATTTTCTGTTTTCTCATATATATATATATATATATATATATATATATATATATATATATATATAACGAATCAAGGATAAGTGACGAGGCGGCGAGAGCAGAGAGAGCAGTGGTACTTCCTCTTGGCCTTGATGCAGAGCGGGAGGAAGCAGAGCCTCCGGGCGCTCTCGACGTCGGTGGCGATGACAGCGCCTCCGCAGTACGGGCAGCTGCCCGGAGCCTGGCGGGTCCCCAGAACCGTCTCCTGCTCGTCGCAGATGAACACCAAACGCATTCTTCTCTTTCCTTTTTTTTTAATTTTGTTGAGAACAAGAAAGAAGATTGAGAGTGAGTGATTTGTTCTCCCTTTTTTGTTGTTGAGAACAGAATTGATTGTGATTTTGTTTTCTGAGGTGGTTGATAATTTTGGAGGAGTTAGCGCTGAATTGGCGGCTGGTGGAAGCGGGCGAGGGTTTATATAGCGAAGCGAAAGTATGAGGGAAGTGAAATTTGTTGAGAGGAGAGAGAGAGAGAGAGAGAGAGAGAGAGAGAGAGTGGGTAACTGCCTTTGCGGCTGACTGGGTTCGTTAAAGTGAGCTAAGCAAAATTCTATTTCAGCACACCAGTTTGCTCACTATGACGCTGATTGCTTAATATTTGAGTCCATCCTCACTTTTAAAATCTAATACTTTTTGCTCACTTGGTTTACTTCTTTATCTTTATCTTATTTTATTTTATTAATTTTAAAAGATTTGGAGGGGGACGGGGGAGAGACAGTAGTGGGGATGAGAGAGGCGGAGGAGAAGTGGGAAGAGGGGGAGGAGACAACAGAGAGAATCGGAGGAGGAGGCGGAGGAGGCGATGGAGGGGGACGGAGGAGGTGAAGGAGGAGGGGCAAGAAGGGGAGGAGGCAACGGATGGGGAGGAGGGAGGCGGATCCTCCTCTGCCCCCACCTTCTCCCCCTTCTTTGCCACCTCCCTCCTCTCTGCTTCTGTCTCCTCCTCTCTCCTTTTCTCCTCTTTGTTGCTTCTTTCTATCTAAAATGTGTTGGATTGGAAAGAGAATGGTAACTTAGTCTACATAATTTAATAACAAACTTGTAAATATTTTTTTGAAGTTTCAAAAGTGAGCTGATGAAGTGGTGTGCTTAAATGGAATTTCCAGTGAGCTGGAAGGTGGCTGTAAATAAGGAATAAATCTTCTATTCTCTCTCTATTCCATGTAAAATAGGGGGTAAATTTAATGCAGAAAGTAGCGGGTGAATTTGGTGTTTTCTTATTGAATCCTTCCGAAAGAAAATAGAGAAAGTATTCTACCTTTTTTTTTTTTTTTTTTTTTAATTTTATTTTGCATGAGAGAAGAATATAGTCACACTTGCTTTGTTCGGTCGACTAATTTCTCTATTGGTAGATCAATCCAATATTAATAATGTATCTGATATTAACAATATATCTGAATTAGTGTGATTGATCAATCAATTATTTAAATCGATGAATCTAATATACATGCGACTCTATATATTCTGTATTGACTGATCAATCCTATGGTTGTCGATACTTTATGTGCTACAGTATTAGTTCTGTATGTTTTCATAATTAGCCGATCAAAGGACACTCAAATTAAAAGGATGAAATTTATGTAAATTGGACTTCAATACATGCTTTATTGTAGTTTATTAGGAGGATGCCAAATCTATTTTATTAACATGACAGTCTGTGCAGTGGGGGCTTTTAATTTATGATATTTTTTAAATTGGTTTATTTAGAGTTGATTTATTCTTAGTCGTACACTCATATTTTGGTTTATGGGGATTATTACCATTATTATAAGGATAAACTAGAAATTATGGATATAAATTGCACAACAAACCATCTTATTATTACTTATTTTTTTCTTTTGAAAACCAAATCCTATCTTTTCTTTTGAATTCAATGGACACACTTCTATCTTACAAACCGCAGGAAAAAAAAGAAGAAGAAGAAGTTGTTGACGCTGAGGAGGCTTTCTAATACCATAGAGCAAAAATCCAATTGTTTTAAGGAGGGAAACGGAAATACCAAATTCTCTTATATTGCTCTTAGGAGCTCATATGTAAGTATAATTCTATAACGAGTAGAGCAAGAGCAGTTCATGGATATAAATATAAGATTGGAGTTTCTACTTATCAACTTAACTTTTCGGATTCTATTTGTTATTGCTTTGTGTTAAAGCTTTTAGAGTTGATTGGTTCTCAATTTTGTGTTTAAAACTTATCATGCTTCCAAAAGGGAGTGAAGCAAAACCAAATAGTTAATATTAGTGCTGTCCGTTTTCTTCCCTTTTTTGAAACAAGACTCTGCATGCTCAAACGAACAAGTTAACTAAGCTTATAGACAAGTTTGAAATTATTCTCGAATATTCTTATAAAAACACTTTAAAAGTCTTGATCTTTGCATATATATATATATATATATATATATATATATATATATATATATATATATATATATATATATATATATGGGAAAAATAGAAATAAGCTGACAGCTCACGCAAGTTACCTGAGCTGCAGTTCATTATCACTATCTCCAATAATTTTTTTAAAAAATTTCTTTTGGATTATGATCTCGACCCCCTAGGGTTCACTCATACCCAACTTCTTGGGTTTTAGTTATGATTTGGTCCTCCATCAAGCCAACACAAAATTAACGGTTTTCAATGAATAAAACATTTTGTATGCACTTGATGAAAGGGTAAATGAAATCCAAAATTTATGAAATTTAATCTGAAATAAGTTAAAGAGGTGGAGATAGTGATTGTTAAAAAAATTGAAGAAAAATCATTGGATCACTACAGTTTTGCCGCTAGCTCACGTAACTTTTCCTGAGCTGGCGGCTCACCTACAGTAATCCCTATATATATATATATATATATATATATATATATATATATATATATATATATATATATATATATATATATATATATATATATATATATATATATATATATATATATATATATATATGGATTACTGTAGGTGAGCCGTCAGCTCAGAAAAAGTTATGTAAGTTAGCGGCAAAACTATAATGATCCAACAATTTTTTTTACAATTACTATCTCTACCTTCTTAACTTCTTTCGAATTAAATTTTATAAATTTTGGAGTTCATTTACCATTTCATCAAGTACATACAAAATATTTTATTCATTGGAAACCATTAATTTTGTATTAACTTGATAGAGAACCAAATTAAAACAAAAACCCAAGAAATTGGGTAGTGATCATAATTCAAAAAAAAGTTTTTGAAAAAGATTATTGGAGATAGTGGATTGAACTGCAGCTTAGATAACTTGCGTGAGCTGTGAGCTCATTTTTATTTTTCTCATATATATATATATATATATATATATATATATATATATATATATATATATATATATATATATATATATATATATATATATATATACACACACACACATACAAATTGACGTCATCCGAGTCACCCAGAGGCTCGCTAGTCTTGCTATGCAAATTCATTGCAGACACCGTTGAATACAGATCAATTCCTTCACGTTTCTGAATCTTCAAACGTATGGAAGATAAAAAAGAAAAAAAAAAATACATGTAAATATTAGGATTTGAAATGTCAAAATTTGAAATACAGGTGACCCTTCCAACTTTTATAAACAAGAGGAGACTTGGAATAGTTTTCTAAAATAGCTAAAATAAATAAATAATTCCCTATATCGACCTTGAGGGAAATATTTCCCTGTCAAAAGTCGGTATATATCAATTTGATAAATCTGAACTTGATAAATCCGGATTTCATGTGCTAACTTATATGCTAGCTTCGCATCGACTTGCATGCATTGGTTTGTATTGGAAAGATAAGAATGAGCGGTTCAAGGATTAATATTTTATTTATTCTATACAAAATTTTAAATTTAAAATAAAAATAATTTTTTTTTAATTGAAAATTTTGAATAAAATAAGCTGAGAGTTAGCGTATTACGTTATGATACTCTGTCCATTTTCTTCTCTTCTCTGAAAGAAGACTTTGAATTGGTCACTGCATGCTCAAACGAAACAAGTTAACTAAGCTTATCGAAACGTCTGAATCTATTCTCGAATATTCTTATAGAAACAGCTTAAAGTGTTGTTTAAATTCTTTTTATTTTAAAAAAAAAACTCCAAATCGACATCATCCCACTAAGATACTAGTCTTGCTATGCTTGCAAAATCATTTCAGACACCATCGACCACAGATCAGTTCTTTCACGATTCTGAATCTTCAATGCGTAGAAAATACAAAGAAGTGTAAATATTATGATGTGAAATGTCAGAATTTGAAACATAGGTCAACAAGTATTACTTATAATACTTGGATAGAAATTACTACTATATAAAGATTAAAGGCTAAAATATTGTTGTCTACTAGAAAAATAATATTAGAAAAAAATTCCGTATTGATTTATATATATAAAAGATTCAGAATTGTACATAGGTATAAATACTGTAATAAGATTATATCTTATTATCTACTGTAATAATATTCTCAATCTGAATTGATTTTATTATCTACTAGAAAGTAACATTATATATATATATATATATATGTTAATTATCTAAAAAAAATGAAAACAGAATTAGAATACTTTACTGATTAGAAGTGAGTGTATGCAGAAGATAATTGGAAGATGATCGAGACTAGTGTTGGACATTATTTCCTTAAAACCGATTCGCCGTTCTGTAGGCGTTGGTCTCTCAGCATACAACGATCGGTCTGTAACGAGAAGGAAGTCGCAATCCTTTTGCTCTGGTAAATTTGATAAATAATACTTTCTATTTTGTGTATGGTGTAGTGTAGGATATAACAAAAGAAGAGAACTGTTCTTCTGAAAACAGAAAACTTTCTGTCTGAAAGACAAAGTTTCTGTCTGTAGAAGAAGAAAGAAGAAAATAGTAAAATGAACTGTATGAATGAGTCTGGAGAGAGGCCTATTTATAGGCTTTCAAAGTAACAGACGCGACGGTTAACTGTTGTGACCGTTTAACGGTAACTGTTAACAAATGACCGCTGGATCTTAATGGTCGGATCCTAAAGCTAACAACTCTTAACCGGTGAGTCGAATTCAAGTCTAAACCCAATAGTGGTAACTCGAACCCAATAGCACCAAAAAAATCAAAGGCTCCTCAGCTCCTCAGGACGAATCCAAGTCTGAACCTAATAGAAGTAACTCGAACCCAATAGCACCAAAAAAATCAAAAGGTCCTCAGCTCCTCGGGACGAATCCAAGTCTGAACCCAATAGAGATAATCCGAATCCAATAGCACCAAAAATTCAAAGGCTCATCAGCTCCTAGCGACGATATGAAGTGCGCCACTAAAGCGCCCAATACACCCTAAACGCCTCACACATGCGCGTGCGTGTGTAGGCGATGCGTAGCACCAACCGTGGTGATCAAAGTTTCTCCTCTTCTTACATAAGTAATGATATAGAACAACAATCATATTTAAACCCACATCCTTACAATACTCTATCAATGTGGGACTATTTTTCTTTTGTTCTCTTTGCTATGCACTCCACTTTGAAACTATTTTCCATTTACCTAATTCATTTATTTTTGAACTAGTGAATTGACTCAAAAATTGAATGTTCAAATATACATGAATTCAACAATCCCCCACATGAATGAAATGACTTAAATTTTAATGCAGATAAATAAAGAGTATAATAGAAAGTTACCGCATCGGGAGAGGTGGATTTTGGCTTTGAATCTTCCTTAGTGAAATATTATCGAATTTACTTGCTAACCAGTGAACATGATATTTTTGAACTGTTCAGTTTTTGATGTAAACTAAGACAATAATATTCACACGATTCTTTTAAATTTTAACAGATTCTTTATGTTGTGTCCGTTTTGGCTCTAGACAACTTGGTAATTCTATGAGTGCTCTAGAAAATTTAGCCTTTGTCATTCTCATATAAGCGGCCCATTCACACTTATATAAGTAATCACTTATTAAGAGTATTCTGCCATACTCCACTTGGATTTTCAAGATATAAGGATCATTAAAAGTTTTAGCTTATCCTTACGCATTGCAGGTTAATCACTAATTTATTATAGGAATGAGATATGAATTATTTCCTCAGTGATTCTTACAAGTCTCCCCACAATTCGATTGTCCCTTTGAACCTAGATGTTGGGATCTTCAGTCAGCTAGATTGGGTTGCTATTATTGAGTTACTCTATTTAATAGGCTGTAATCACATTCCTCTACATAACTTATATACTTGATCTCTGATCAAGCCTTTTGTTAATGGATCCGCAATATTATCTTTTGATTTTATATAATCAAGAGATATTATTCAATTTGTAAGCAGTTGTCTTACAGTATCATGTCTATGACGTAAATATCGTGATTTTTCAATATACATTATATTCTGTGCCCTTCCAATTGCTGATTGACTATCGCAATGGATGTAAATTGCTGACACAGATTTAGGCCACATTAGAATATCTTCTAAAAACTTTCAAAGCCATTCAGCTTCTTCTCCAGCTTTATCTAAAGTGATAAATTCAGATTCCATAGTGGATCTGGCTATACATATTTGTTTTGAAGATTTCTAAGAGATAGCTGCATTTCCAATAGTAAAGACATATCCACTTGTGGATTTTACGTCTTTAGAATCCGTAATCCAGTTAGCATCAGTGTATCCTTCTGTCACTACTGGATATATTGTATAGTGCAACCCAAAGTTAGCAGTGTACCTCAAATATTTAAGTATTCTAACTATTGCCTTCTAATGGTTCTCCCATGGATTACTTGTAAATCTACTCAATTTGCTTACTGAGTATGCAATATCAGGTCTTGTGCAGTTCATTAAATACATAAAACTGTTAATAATCTGATAATATTCTAATTGTGATATACTAGTACCTATATTCTTTGTAAAATGTAGACTCATATCCACATGTGTCCTACCTATATCATTATTTTCCTTGTCAATTTTTTTTTGAGTATCTTCTCGATATAATGTGACTGTGATAAGGTATATCCATCAGATATCTTAGAGATTTTATCACCAAGAATAACATATACAATACCAAAGTCTTTCATGTCAAATTTTCGTATTAACATAATTTTTACCTCTTTAATTAGAGCAACCGTGCTACCGGTGATAATCATGTCATCCATGTATAAATATACAATGACATAGTAGTACATATCCCCTTTTACATATACACATTTATCACATTTATTATAGCGAAATCTATTTGACAACATAAATTGGTCAAATTTTTCATGCCATTATTTAGATGCTTGTTTAAGTCCATAGAGTGACTTAACAAGTCTACACACCTTTTTTTCTTGACCTGGAACTACAAAACCTTTAGGTTGTTCCAAGTAAATTTCTTCATCTAATTCACCATTTAAAAATGTTATTTTTACATCCATTTAATAAAGCTAAAAATTATATAATGCTGCAAAAGCAATTATTAATCTATGGATATTATTCTTATTACAGGTGAATATGTATCAAAATAATCTACACCTTTCATTTGTTTATAGCTTTTTACTACAAGTATAGCTTTGTATTTATCTATAAACACATCGGGTTTTATCTTTCTCTTAAACATCCATTTATAACATAATGGTTACTTCCTGGAGGAAGATCCACAAGTCCCCAGGTGTGATTTTGAATAATTGATTCAATTTCACTATTTACGGTTTTTTTCCAAAACGAAATTTCAGGTGTAGACATGCCTTTATATAATTTTGATGTTCCTTTTCTTACAAATATGTCAGAAAATCTGAACCAAATAATTTATTAACCCTGGCCCTTTTGCTCCGTCTAGATTCATCCTCATTACTTTTATTTCCAGAATCAGATTCTGTTTCTCTTATCGCATCACCGCAAGTCCTTTAAAAAGAACTTGGTTCATATTATTTACTAGGAAAAATATTCTCAAATAATATTGCATTCATATATTCAATAATAAAGTACTTATGTATTTTTGGATAATCTGATTTGAAAAACAAAGAAACGATATGCACTGCTATTATATGCATATCTAATGAACATACAATCAATAGTTTTAGATCTAATTTTAGTCATTTTAGAAGTAGGAAATGCAAACTTTGCAAGACACTCCCACACTCTTAAGAATTTATAACTAGGTGCTCGACCTGTTCATAATTCATAAGGTATTTTATCCAATTTCTTTTGGGGTATTTTGTTGATAACATAATTGGCAAAAAGCAAACCTTTCCCCCACATGTTCTGAGGTAAATCAGAACTTATTAATATGACATTCATCATTTCTTTTAGAGTTCTGTTCTTACGCTCAACAATTCCATTTTGCTGAGGAGTGTAAGGAGCAGTTGTTTAATGTATAATACCATATTTTGCACAAATTTGTGCAAATGGTGACTTATATTCACCACCTCTATCACTTCTTAGTATTTTTATCTTTTTGCTAAGTTTGTTCTCAACTTCATTTTTATATTGTATAAACTTTTCAATTGCCTCGTTTTTCACTCTTATTAAATATACATAACAATATCTAGTATAATCATCTATAAAAGTAATAAAATATTTCTTTCCACCTCTAGTTTGAACATATTTTAAATCACATATATCTATATGAATTAATTCTAGAGGTTCAGTACTACGTTCTATAGAATGAAATGGAAGCTTAGCCATTTTTGATTCAACACATATTTCATATTTATCATCAAAATTTATATTAAAATTAGGCAACATATTTAAATTAATTAATATTTGCAAAGTATAATAATTAACATGTCCTAATCTACTATGCCAAATATGAGGTGACTTAGTCATATAAGCAGAAGAATTAATTTTATTATTATTAACTTTAGGAGCAATGGTCATTATATTCATTTTAAACAGACCATTAGTCTTGTACCTTTTGTCTACATATACACTATTTTTTATAAGTACAAACTTATCAGACTCAAATACAAACCTAAATCCTTTCTTACTTAAAACTGAACTAGAAACCAGATTCTTGTGTACATCTAGTACATGAAGTACATCAGTAAGAGTAATTTCTTTTTCCGAAAATATTTTTAGTACAATATTTTCTCGTCCTTCAATCTTAAAGGTTGCAGAGTAGTTCTCCTTCCACATGTTA